>PVKS010042961.1:0-15142 GCA_004027875.1 Aplodontia rufa | reverse complement strand
TAAGGAGTGTTTGTGTTGAGGGGGCTCCATCCTCCTTTAGGGATCAATGTCATTCTTGTGCAAGGCAATTATGATTGTTATAAAAGCAAGAATGGCTTCCTCTACTCTTTTTTTTTTAAATACAGAAGGACAATAAGAGAGAGAGAGAGAAAGAATCAATTTTTATTGAGTTTTTCACATGGCTTTCATTGCTCTGACACTTAGTTGTGCACATGGATGCTGGGGTTTGAACCCACATTCTTGCACATGTCAGGCAAGGGCTGTTACCTCTGAGCCACCGCTCCAACCCTCCCTCTATTCTTTTGAGTCCTCTCTCACCATGTGGCCCCTTCTCCCCTTCCATCATGTTACAAAAAGCAAGAAGCCCTCACCAAGTGCCAAAACAGATGTCAGCGTCTCGCTCTGGGACTTCCCAGCTTCCAGTACTGTGAGTAACATAACTTCTTTCCTTTGTAGATTATCTAATCTGTGACATTTTGTTACAGCAACAGAGAACAGATAAAGACACATACCAGCTTTCAGAAAGAAATAGAGTTTACTTCATAGTTGCTTAAGAACATCTGGGCTATTCCAGTCCTGAATTTCCACTGATTTCTAAGTTTTGTTGAAATAGGCCCGAGAGCATTAATTAGAACCATATTTGTGTGATTTGGTCTGTGTCTGAACACACAGAACTCTAGAATGTCCGAGAATATTATCATGATTTCTCATGGGCTGAAGTACTAGGGTTCTAAGGAGGTTACACAAGCCAAAGAGTTCAATTCACTAGATTTCTCAAGATAATAGGGCAAGGTTTGGGGCACTCAGAAATGGAGGGAAACCATTGTAGTCTCAAACTACCCCAAAATATCAATAGTAACATAGACTGGAATGTTTCATGTCACATGAGGATCCTGGGGCTAAACAAGATCCTCAGGGGTTACAACAAAGGAGGAACAGGAAACGTGTGCAGGGCAAGGGGCACAGGCTATGCAACCTCCTCTAGAAAGCCCAGATCATTGCAGTGGCTGGAAAAAAGAGAAGCAAGAATGATTCATGGAGATGCTTGAGAGAGAGAGAGAGAGAGGCACTCAGCGATGCCAGGAAAGATCTGCTGTTGACACCACGTTCACCCAGGAGACCCTTCCAAGAAAGAAACTACCACTGGTCATAGCTCAAGTTTCGAAACAACTGAAGAAGAATTAATAACTCTAGCACAGGGTGATGAGAACCTACGTAGGTGACAACATGCTCTAATGAATCCGTACGAGGGAGTATGGAGCCAGGAAAGACTGTCACCACCCACTGAATGTCCAAAAAGCCCAAAGTTCTATTTTTCTATCTTGATGAAAAATTTGCATGTTTTAAATTGCCATAGACCAAATAAACCAGCAACTAACATTTCTCAAGTTACATTGCTCTTTCCATGAACTTTGTTTGGTATTTTATTCTTTTGACAATGCAATCATGCTTCTTATAGTTAGAAAAACAACCCACCCTCCCCTCCACTGTGAAGTTGCCTGTAAGGGTTTACACACTTCCCTTGCCCTCCACCCACATCACCCAGGCTTATGAATCACTATTTAACTTGATCAAGGTATAAATGACTTATAATAAACTGCATGCACTTTTGGTGTACAATATGATTTTTTGACATTATATATATATACCTATAACATCCTACTGTTTTAGTCAGCTTTTGTATCACTGTGACCAAAAGACCTGATAAGAACAAATCAGATGAGGAAAACCATATTTTGGCTCACAGTTTCAGAGGTTCATTCCACAGTTACCAATCCCTTAGCTGTGGGCCATAGGTGAAGCAAAAACATCATGGCAGAGGAAGGCCGCTCAGGACATGACAACCAGGAAGTAGAGAGAGGGCTTTGCCCACCAGGGACAAAATAGACCCCAAAGAACATTCCCAATGACCTACTTCCTCCAGCCATGCCCTACCTTCCTACAGTTACCATGCAGTTATGTCCACCAGTTAGATTACAGCTCTCATAATCTGATCATTTCACCTCTGAATCTTCCTGCATTATTTCACAAGTGAGCTTTTGGAGGCACCGCAAATCCTACTGATTTTTTTTTTTTTTTTTGCCAGCAAATATTAGAATGCGTATTCAAGAATTTCATATAAATGGGCTGGAGCGGTGGCTCGGTGCTTACAGTGCTTGCCTGGCATACGCGAGTATGTGAGTTCGAACCCCAGCACAAGGGAGTCTTGGGGCAATGAAGGCTACATGAGAAACTAAATAAAATTGATTCTCTCTCTCTCTCTGTGTCCTTCTTTCTAAAAAATATAAAAAAATAAAAAAGAATGAATTTCATATAAATGGAATCCTACATTATTTTCTCTTTTTTGGTCTGGCTTTTTTGACAGCACAGATATTTTGAGATTTATCCATGTTGCAGCATGTTCAGTAGTTTTATTCATTTTTATTGCTAAGTAGAATTCCACTGTATGGCTGCACCAAGCTTGGTGGATGTTTGAGTTGTTTCCTGTGTTTTAGCTGTTGCAGATAAAGTCGCTAAGAACACTTTTATGTAAGTATTTGTTGAAGACATATGCTTTCACTGCTCTTGGTAAATACCTAGGAATGGAATGACTGAATATATGGTTAAGTTTTTAAAGAATTGCCAAACTGTTATCCAAAGGGGCATTTCATTGTAAATGCCCACCAACAGCGTATAAGAGTTTCATTTCCTACTTCCTCCACGCTCTTACCAGTATTTGCATGATCTTTTATATTTTAGCCATTTTAATAAGTATGTAGTGGTATTGTGTTGGGACTTTAATTTGTGTATCCCTAATGATCGATTCATGTTCTTGTTTGCAACTGGTGAAGTATCTGTCAAAATCTTTTCTCCGTTTTTTATTGGGTTGTTTCCTTATTATTGAATTTCAAACATTCTTTTTTAAATTTTTTTCCTAAAAAGAGAGGACAGAGAGAGAGAGACAGACAGAGAGAGAGAGAGAGAGAATCAATTTTTGTTGAGTTTTTCACGTGGCTTTCATTGCTCTGACACTTAGATGTGTACATGGGTGCTGGGGTTTGAACGCATGTATCCACTCATGCCAGGGCAAGCACCGTAATCGACGAGTCACTGCTCCAGCCCCGAGTTTTGAGCACTCTTAACGTACAACTCTTTTATGACATACTTCAAATACGAAATATTTCTCCACTATGTGACTGTCCTCTCCTTGTTTTAAAATATTTTTCAAAAAGCTTAAGCTTTTGCTGGGTGCAGTGGCATACCTCTGTAATTCCAGTGACTTGGGAGGCTCAAACAGGAGGAACACAAGTTCAAAGCCAGCCTCCACAATTTAATGAAGCTCTAAGTAACTGGGAATGTTGCTCAGAGGTTAATCCCTAGTACCAATAAATAAATAAAAGCCTAAATTCTCAATTTTGGTAAAGTCCAATTTGTTCATTTTTTTTCTTTTGAACCGTACTTTTGAGGTTGTATCTAAGAAGGTTTTTGACTAACCCATGATTAAAAAGATTTTCTCCTATGCCTTCTGGAATTTTCATGGCTTTGGGTATGACATTTAGGTCTATGATATATTTGAAGTTTTTTGGGGAAGGGGATGCTGGGACTTATCCTAGACTCTGGATGTGATAAGCACATGCTCTACCCCTGAGCTACACCCCCAGCCAGAAGTAAATTTTGTAAAAGGTGTGAGGAATGAATTGAAATTTGAGATTTTTAAATTTTTGGTACGTGGATATCCTGTTATTCTTGCATTTCTAATGAGTTCCCAGATGATATTAATTTGGGGGCATACTTTGAATTACACTGTAATGGAACACATGCAAATAATTAAGGAGATATAAGTAGCAAATTCATGCAAATGAAAAAATAATGAAATTCTTAAAAAAGGAAAAAAGAAAAGCAATATAATCATAATGCCTTACTCAGTGAGTGTATGTAAGGTCACGATGCAAACACCTGACTATCAAATTCACTCAAAATAGTAATCATACTTGAAAAGGAGAATGAGACTTGTTTAAAAAAAAACTAAATCCCACATCTATTCAAAGAAACTCAATAAGTAATGTCAAAAATTGTAGAAAACGAATTTTTAGTTTTATGAAGGCAACTCCAGGACTGGCGGCCTCTGCTTGTTACTTGGCTGTCAGTAGTGCGTGGATCTAAGCATCCATGGCAGTTAAAGGGCATGGCAGCTTTTTATTATTATTATTATTATTGTCAGTCTTTTAGGATTATTTGCTTTTATTGTAACAACATACATTATTTTGTTGAAAATAAAAAAATAATTAGACTTGAAAATACAAGTATTCTAATAACAGTTTTGCTATGTTTAATATAATTGAGCCTTTTTTAGCTCGACAGTCTAGTGCAGAACAGCTGCATAAGGCTTTCAAGATGATCAAATCAACTAAATATGAAAATAACCTTTTAGTTAGTTACTCAAGTAATCTAAGTGCTGGAAAATTTCACATAGACCAAAAATAGAGCTGTCAGATTTACCAAATAAAAATTAAAGGTCTGAGGTATGTTCCCTGCAATATTTGGGACATGCTGAAAGAAAAGTACGTGTTGTGTTTCTGAAATTCAAGTTTAACTTGGCACCCTGAATTTTATCCAGCAATCCTACCCAAGAAATACGAGGCTCATGAAAATTGCTAGGGACGGAAGGGAGCACAGGAGCTAGGAAACTTCATCTCATTCTAGATAAAGGGGGCAGTATGATGTTATGATAGTTCTAGAGGGAGATCCTAGTGTCACGACACGTTCCTTTCCCGCTTCCTCCACTCCAGGCCTCCAGGAGTGCCCTAAACACTTACAGCCAATGCATCTGAACCAAAAGGGGTCCAGTTGCAGTCCTGGAAAATGGACACTGGCCCCCAAGAAGATAATGAACAATTCTTTAAAAATAAGGAACAATTTCTAAAGACTAAGAAATAGAACAGTGCAGGGCTAGAGCAGTGGCTCAGCAGTTGGAGTGCTTGCCTTGCAAGCATAAGGACCTGGGTTCAAACCCCACACCACATACTCAACTAAGTGTCCTGGAAACAACAGCCAGTTGAAAAAATAAATGAAACTGACTCTCAATCTCCCTCTCTCTCTCTCTCTCTCTCTAAAAAATAAAAAGAAAGAAAGAAAGATCAGTGGGAAGAAGAAAGTGTGCATTCCTGTTCTGTTGACTTGGTCCAAAATATGCAGCGTTGTGGGCATTCCTGAGCAGGAGTAGCTCCAGTCTGTGTTTTTACATTTATTGTTCATTTGTGATTCTTGCACTTGAGTCTTTGCTTCTGTGAGTGCAGATGAATTTTTTAGTATATGGAAAATTTTAAACAAGGGCAGAAGTCGAGGGGATAGTTTAATGAACCCCCATGTCCCTATCATCCAGCTTCAAAAACAATCAGCTCAAGGCAATTCTTGTTTCATTTAATGTTCCTTCTCCTTAACTCTCCTGGGTTATTTTGAAGCAAATTCCAGACATCATCTAATTTCATCTCTAAATATTTCAGTCTGTATTTATAACATTGAAGGACTCCTTCTTTTAAACATAACCACAAATACCCTCAATCACACACACACACTCCAAAATCAACAGTAATTCCCCCCAAAAAAGGCATTTTAAATAAAATTTACTACATGAAACAAAAAATGACCTCACAGGATTTTAGCCAACCCAAACCTTTCTGGTGTTAATTAAACACGGTGGACACATTTAAATACCATTCTGTTACCGTTTCAGAGCCAAATCCCAGCACTTTAATAGTGTGTGAAAATAACTGGCTATTTTTCAAATAAATATTTATTGTTCATTCATTCATTTATGGGATCAACAGATGTTGATTGATATGAATCTTGCTAAGTACAGGATCTGAAGATCAGTAAGATCAACTCTTTGCCCTTACAGCTTTGTACAATGAACAGGTTTACATCTAAACTTGTAGAATCAGAGCAGAAATTAGCCACAAATCAGGATCCAGGCAGAACTACCAGTTGAAAACAATTCGATAAGATCAATCAGGTCGAGGGTTTGTCGCTGGAGGAATCCTCATGAATAAAGGCATGAAGAAGATAAGAGAGCCTCAATTATTTATTCTTCAAGAGCAAAAACTGGGGGCTGGAGCAGTGGCTCATCGGTTACGGAGCTTGCCTGGCATGCGCTAGAATAAGGGTTTGAACCCCAGCACCACGTACACAACGAAGTGTTGGAGCAATGAAAGCCACATGAGAAACTAAATAAAATTGATTCTCTCTCTCTCTCAAGGTCTCTCTATAAAATAAAAAGAAAAGAAAGGAAAACAAAACAAAAAGTAGGCCTTCCACATCTTTGCGAATCTCCTACCCTGGCCTCTGACACTTATCATAGTTCCAGCTCACACAGTGACTATTCACTTGGCATCTATTGAAGAATTGATACCCAAGTGCTTATTAATATTAATTCACAGCCAGTCCCCAACCTCCCAATTATACTGTCTTCTTCATCTACAAAGACTGCCGCAGACCCCTGTAGTTGGCTGCAGAAGGAGGTGAGCATTGAGCTCTTTTCCCAGGAGGGATTGTGCTGGGGGAGATTCGGCATTCCTAAGGCCCTAGTCTCTTTCCTGCACCTAAGCACTTCATTTGATGAATGAGTGCGGATCATTTTCATTTAAAAGGTGTGAAGCCTGTGTTTCTGCAGTTATTATGAGCTGTCTGTTGGCCTTGTAATGAGCAGCTAGGAAATTTACTCCACTGACCACTTTCTCCAAAAATGAATGCCACAGTGAGGCTTTGATTGCCCCGGGATTGAAACTCATTGCCACTGAAAGGATTTTTCTGCAGAGTGCGTGGGGGTGGGAGCAGATGAGGCTCTAAACCAAAACTTAAGTAGCCCTCTGTAATCATGGCATGGACTGCGCTGTCCTAGGATTTAATCCCACCTATTTCATAGGAGAGAAGGTCCGCACACTTCCCAGCCAACCTGCAGTGTAGTAAATGTCTATAGTTATTTTCAATATCATGTGTTTATTTATATAGGTCTAAATAGACCCTTTTAAAGGCTTAGCTTAGTGTGGCTGTTGCCGACAGCTAGTTGATGCCAAGTCCTCCCCGGCAAGACTTGAAAGAGAATGGTAAATGGTGTAAACAATTGTATGTGATTATACGCTGCCAAGTCATGTGCATCTGGAATGACAAACAAAGCTTATTAAAAAGACAACAAATAGCTGAGGTAGATATCAAATCTGTTAACTCTACGGAATACAGAGCTGGCTCTTGTCAAAGCCTTATTAACACAGCACAGCTGGGCAAAAATAAAAAGAGCCATTTAGACTTAAAAGCAGGACTCTCCAAGTTAGAAGGCCTGGATTCTGTTGCTGGCTCCATCACTAATTCACTAAGTGACATTGATTATTACTTTGATTTTAGCTTGCATTTTCCCATCAATGGGGAATTTCAGAGCTGCTCCTGACAGCATAGGAGAATGGTTGCCAGATGACTTCTCAGGACCGGAATCAAAGAAAACCACTGTCTGGTCACCTCCCCTCTCGTCCTGCAGGCTCTAAGACTCTAGTGTTGGTGGAGGAAAAGGCGAAGTGAGGGAACTAACAATCAAAAGTTAAGTCACCACTGTGACCAGGGCAGGCTTCAGAAGCTGGGCTTCAGTACTGGCTACTGATGACCTGTTCTGCTCCCGAGTGTTGTCGGGGAGTGAGACAGAAAGCAGCCACCAAGTGTGTGCTCATGCAGACTCGCATCCTACGCTAGCGCCGGAGGCATTGGGAACCCCAGATGTGTATGGTCATCTTTAAGTTTTCTCAGTAGAACTGGCCTTAAAAGCAAAGTTAGACCTTTGTTTTTCCTTTTTTTTTTTTTTTTTTTTTTTGGCCTGCTGTAGTTTATGTATAATTTGGTCCCCAAAGGTTCATGTGCTAGACGCTTGGTTCCTAGGTGTAACAGTATTGAAAGTCAGTGGGATCTTCAACAGGCAGGGCCTAGAGGGACATGTTTAGGCCAAGGCCACCCACCTTTGTGCAGGGATTTGTGCTGGTCTCACCCAGTGGGTTGGGTCTCACTGGAGTGGGTTTGTTTCTGAGAATGGGATAGAATAGAGCGAGGCTGGCTTGTCCTGGCTCACTGTCTTCCTCTCTGAGCTGTGACCTCCCTCTTCTGCATACACCCACCTATCTGCCATGTTGCCATATACCCAGGGGCACTTGCAAGACACACACACCATGCTGTCTGGACTTTCCATCTACCAGAATTATGAGCCAAATAAACCTCTTTTCTGTGTAAAGTATCCCATCTCCAGCATTTTTATAGCAACACAAAATAGGCCAAGACACAATCCTTTTTGCCCTGAAATACCACCTGCCTTGTACATCAGAGAGTCCACTATTCTCCAGGTCCAAAATTGTGGCCACCTAGACAAAGTACCAAAGGAGATTTTTAAAAGTCCCAATGCCAAGCCAGTTGTGGTGGTGCATACTTATAATCCTAGTAGCTTGGGAAGCTGAGGCAGGAGGATCTCAAGTTCAAAGATAGCCTCATCTACTTAGTGAGGCCCTAAGCAACTTAGTGAGACCCTCTCTCAAGATAAAAAAAATTAAAAAAAAGAGTTAGGGATGTGGCTCAGTGGTTAAGCACCTCTGGGTTCAATCCGTGGTACTAAATAAGTAATTAAATAAATAGAAGTCCCAATGCCCAAGCTGCACTCCTAGAGTCTGAGAGAGAGAAAGAGAGAGTCAATTTTTATTTAGTTTTTCAAATGGCTTTTGTTGCTCTGAGACTTCGTTGTGTACGTGGTGCTGGGGTTTGAACCCGCGTACTTGTGCATGCCAGGCAAGCACTGTAACCACCCAGCCACTGCTCCAGCCCCACATACACACTCCTTTTTTTAATTTTTAGCATCAACATTTTTAAAAGTCCTTTTGGTGGTTCCAAAGTGCAGGCAAGGTTGAGATGCTCCTTCATCTCAGGGACACCCTGGACTCCCTCCAGAGGTTGTACATGTCATGTTGGCCTGGGCTCCACCATCTGAAATAGCTCTCAGAGGCAGGGCTCCCTCTGTACACAGTGAGATTTGAGGCATAAACCTGAGCATTAATTGCCATGCTCTCAATCCTCCAACAACTCTCATCGTACTTGGATAAAAGCCAGCTGGCCCTGTGAGACTCAGCCCTGTGTCTTCCTCTCTGGCCTCATTGCCTCCGACTCCACAATTTACTTAGTGGTCTCCAGTCTTTGTGCTGTGCCTCGGATCTGCCAGCCACATTCCCATCTCCCTTTCCACTTAACTGTTCCCTCTGCCTCGAATTTTCCTTCCAGATATATATATATGGCTTTCCTTCCTTTGATGACTTTTTCTTTTCACTGAATACCTTCCTTGACAATCCTTATCTCAAAGGACACTGTCCTTGGTCTTTTTCCCTCACACAGCTACCTTCTGTTTCAGAGCTTTACCACTATCACAAGCTGTATCACTTACTATTTAATTTATTGTCCACTTCCGCTGTAGAGAAAATAAATTAGCTCCATGAGGGGTAGGGCTTTGTTTTCTCTGCCTAGAATAATACAGAGTACCTTCTATGCATTCAATACACATGAATAAATGAATATCTTCCATTCCCAAACACACCACAGTTAGGAGATTGTCCCAGAATGAGGTTTTGTAGGTCAACAAGGTTCCACAAATAAAGCAACACATGAATGTATTTTCGCTCTAATTCATTCCACTTCCTGTAATGTGAATCTTGAGTTTTTCTAGATATCACCAGCCTGTGAATATACGGGTCACGCAAAACATCCATAACAGTTTCTTTTTATTGGGAAAAAAGTGAGAGTTCGAAATTAGGATTGTCAGATTTAGCAAATAAAAATATAAGATGTCCAGTTCAAGTTGAATTTCAGATATATAATTTTTTTTTTAATAAAGAGAGAGGGACAGTGAGAGAGACAGAGAAAGAGAGAAACAACTTTATTTAGTTTTTCACATGGCCTTAGTTGCTCCAACACTCAGTTGTGTATGTGGTGCTGGGGTTTGAACCCAGGTCCTCGTGCTTTCCAGGCAAGCGCCGAAACCGCTGAGCCACCGCTCCAGCCCTATAATGTTTTTTTAGTATCAGTATGTCTCATGCAATATTTGGGACATACACTAAGAAATTATTCGCTACTTATCTAAAATTCAAATCCAACCAGGTGCCTTGTATTTTGTCTGACAACCTCAAAGCAACATATAGTGGAATTTGTTTTGATACTGTAGAATATATGGAGTCATATAATTGAATTTGAATCTTCATTTAGCCACTTACTGGTTATGTGGACTTTGGGAAATTAATTTGGTCAAGCTGTAGTTTTCTCATCTCTAAAACAGAGATATTAATACCTACTTTGTATTATCATTAGGAAGATTAAACCTATCCAAATCACCTGGGATAGTTCCTGGCCACAATGGGGACAAACAATATTATTCTCACCAGTGCTGTTTAACAGTAGAGAAACCAGTCATCTTGTTCTATCCAGGTCTTCAAGGTTCCAGGATATAAGTCTTACAGTACTAAAACTGGAAAAAAAATTTCAGGTGAACTAGGCAGTGGGTTCCTTTGTGGGTACTTAGAAAAAGTTTATTACTGCTATACTATTAAATTTAGTTTAAGTTTTAATTAATATATGAGGATCATTTTCTATCAATTATGAGGAATTGTCTGGTAGCAATGAAAGTCTTTCAGCTTATATTTCAAAAAGCAAATTTATTTTCCTGCTGACCTGAGTCACATTCAGATTTGTGACTAAATGTGTTAGAGTTTTGTTCGAGTCCTACTATGTGTTAAGAAAGTCTTTCAGGGGGCTGGAGCAGTGGCTCGGTGGTTACAGCACTTGCCAAGCGTGCACAAGTACACGGGTTCAAACCCCAGCACCCACGTACCCAACTAAGTATCAGAGCAACAAAAGCCATGTGAAAAACTCAATAAAAATTGATTCTCTCTCTCACTGTCTTCTCTGTTTAAAAAAGAAAAAAATCATTCAAGTAGTATCATCAATGGTGACTGACTTTTAGACCATTAATAGTCAAAATGGGGCATTTGTCTGCCATATGATTCTGAGAATTTGTAGTCCAACTCTTTGTTCTCTGCACCAAAAAAGTTGTTGAAAAAACAATTTATTTCACAGAATAAATGGTGCTAATTATGCAAATGCAATAATGGAAGCAGCAAGGTTCAAAGAAGTGATACGGATTCTGAGTCTCTTGGGCAGGGAAGTGAGGAGGCTGCAGATACCCTCTGCTAGGACCCCCATCTTCAGTCATAGGCACCTCTGCAGAGTTCTAGTTAGAAAAGAACATGGGCTTTTGGTGTCCCTTTGGTTTTGGTAAACAGGAGTGACAGAGTTGTTCACAATCTCCAGGTGCTGGATTTGAGCTTTAGTAACAGATTCATCCACATAAAGCACAGAAGATTTGGCCAAGGTGCAGACAGCATCTAGGGACCGTAGAGTGGTAAGAGTGTGAGTGATAGAAGGTGGGAGCAGGAAGGTGGGGACAAGCCTCATCTGACATGGGTAGGAATCCCAAACAGAACTGCAGGGTCAGGGGTATTGATCATTATATTATAATAATATTCAAGTATAGGATAATTGTCCCCCAGGATTGAGGGAGATTGGTCCCAGGACCCTCCTGAGGACATCAAAATTCATGGATGCTCAGATTCCTTATAAAAATGGCATTGTATTTGCACGAACCTGCAGACATCTCCCTGTATACTTTATTTTTTTATTTATTTTTAAAAGAGAGAGGGACAATGAGAGAGAGAAAGAGAGAATCAATTTTATTTGTTTGTTTGTTTGTTTTTTCATGTGGCCTTTGTTGCTCAGAGACTTCGTTGGGTACGTGGTACTGGGGTTTGAACTCGCGTACTTGCGCATGCCAGGCAAGCGCTGTAACTGTGGAGCAACTTCTCCAGCCCCTCCCTGTATACTTTAAATGATCTCTAAATTACTTACAATACTCAGTACAATGTAACTGCCATGCAGATAGCTGCTGTACTATATTGTGTAAGGAAGAATTACAAGAAAAAGTTCTCCACGTTTGGTGCAGATGCAATTTTTTTTTCTGAAAAATTTCCACTCACATTCAGTTGGATTCAAAACCCACATATATGACAATGGAATACTACTCAGCCATTAGAGAAGATGATATTATGGCTTTTGAAATCAAATGGATGGAGATGGAAAAAATTATGCAAAGTGAAGTATCCCAATCTCAGAGACTCAAGGGCCGAATGGTTTCTCTCATCTGTGGAAGCTAGAATACATCGGGAAGCAGTATGTTAGATGGCTAAGCTAATAATAACCTCAAATTGTATGATTCTTAATGCAACAGGGGGATGATTGCGTAGGATACCTGGAGGTGAAGGTTGGGGGACAGGGTGGGGAGAGTGCTTAGGAAGAATATCTAGGAGACTGGAGGGTGGGAATATGGGGGAATCATCTCAGAAGGAGATCTCTGATCTCCACAAGATATCTATTTAACTCAGGGGTTCTTCTGGGGGAAACAGCAACATGGGGAACCCAAGCTGGGCATCCATGACATGGTATTAGCCTTGGATAACTAAGTATGTATACATTTATTCTTGAATGTTTGAAAATGTTTTCCCCTCAATTGTAACTCCATATTCATCTAATAAAAAAATTTCACATATATGGAGGCCAACTATATAGTATTTATAGTTACAAAGATAATCAGTAGAAGATCTAAGAATTCTCTTTTAACTGATGAGATGTAGAAGTAGGGGGAAGAGATGGTGTTTTAGTCAGCTTTTTCACTGCTATGACTAAAAGACCCAACAAGAACAATTTTAAGAAGAAGAAGAAAAAAAAGAACAATTTTAAGAGGAAAAGTTTTTTTAGGGGCTCACGGTTTCAGAGATCTTAGTCCAAGGATGGCTGGCTCCTTTTTTATGGTTGTGGTGAGGCTGAATATCATGGTGGAAGAGTGTGGCAGAGAAGAGTGGTTCAAGGCAGGGCTCCAGGAAGCAGAGAGAGACTCCATTCGCCATGTGCAAAATATACACCCCCAAGGCACGTCACGAAGGACCCACCTTCTCCAGCTGCACCCTACCTGCCTACAGTTACCACTCAGCTAATCCCTACCAAGACTCTCATAACCAAATCATTTCACACTGAGCTTTCGGGGGACACCTTTCATCCAAGCCACAACGGATGGGGTAGACCAAAGTAAACTAAAACACCACTTTTCTTACCAGACTTGGTAAATAGTCTAAAGTCAAGAAATGGAAAAATAAAGTGAGAGATGTGATGGAAACCACCAGAAACACTAAAAAGGACAAAGTTCAGTCATCTTTTTCTTTCTTTTTTTTTTTTTTAATGCAGTGCTGAGGATCAAACCCAGAGCCTGATGCGTGCTAAGCAAGTCCCTCTCCCCAGTACTCACCCAACACTAGAAATATTTAACTTTAGGAACTGAGGGCAGGCAGGGGCAGGGTGAAGGCTGCTGGTTTCTTCAGGAGTGTAACACCTGGCATTGTGATGTGCACAGATTAGTCTGACTTTAAAAAAAATCCATAAAAAGATGATGCTGTCATGATACAAAGACACGGCCAGACTCCTCTTTCCAGGAAAAGTGAGCAGTATTCTCAGTGTTATTTGTTTGATTTGTTTCAGAATATTGAGCTAGAATTATTTACAATTACTTTGTGTTTCAAGGAAAAATTCGAACCACTAAACAAAGAGCTATTTTTTTAATAGAGAGGACAGTGAGAGAGAGAGAGAGAAAGAGAGAGAGAGAGAGAGAGTCAGAGAGACAGAGAGACAGAGAGAATCAGTTTTTATTGATTTTATCACATGGCTTTCGTTGCTCTGACACTCAGTTGTGTACGTGGTGCTTGAGTTTTAACGTGCGTACTCGTGCATGCTGGGCAAGCGCTTTAACCGTGGAGCCACTGCTCCAGCCCCAGCAAAGACTATTTTAGAAGAGGGAACCAGGGGAAGAAAGGGGGAAATATAAGTCCAAGACCTCTTTCCTGAAGCCATCAGTAAAGGAAATAATACCCACTAGGTTTAAATGCCAAGAGCATTAGTACTAAGTACCAAGTACTAGACCTAAGTACTACTTACATAAGAAGAAACACATCTTGTCACAGCTTTCAGATTGGAGCTGGGACTCCTGCCTTCCTATGGCTGCTCTTCTCTGCTTCTCTAGGACCATGACTTGCTTCTTCAGCATGGAACAATTTACCATTTTTTCATTTCACTTCACTTTCCTCTGTACTAAATTGTTTCAATCCTTGGTGGATCATTTCTCAGCTGCTGCATTTAGGAGGGGCATAGCATCTGCACGGGTAAGGAGTCAGGGTGATATTTGTACTTGAACTGGAGCCTTAGGTTTCAGTATCCAACCAACATTCCTCAGTCTGAGTAAGTCCACTGCCAAAGGGAACCAAGAGCAAAGCCCTCAAGGTCCAGCAGCTAGCTGCATGCAAGCTAGGGGTGGGAGACCTGCTTTGCTCTCTGATTTGAAGGTGCGTTTTCCTTCCCGATCAAGACCTGTTGTGGCCCAGCATGCTCATGTGAGCTAACAGCTTTCTGAGCATGAAGGAGTCCTTATTAGGGTTAGGGAATCATGTCAAGCTCAGATGCACTTTACAAGGTACATGTCTGCAATCACTGTCTGTCTCCTTCGGAACTCCAGCCAACCCTCCCATTCCAGGATTTCTTCCATCCTTGCCTCGTTTCATACCATCCCAGGGCCGCATTCGTTTGCAAGGCACAGAAGTAAAGGGCAGTGTTGAAGTGGCCAGTGCAAGTTCCCCAGTATTGGAAGCCAGGTGGGGGACATCTGCTTCTCTCCCCAACTCCACAAACTGAGCAATGCAGATGCTAAGCTCTCCCGATCGTTTCTGCGGCATTGAACTGTAGTGGGAACTACAGTTGTGACTTCATTGAAGAAAGCAAAACAGCTGGCAACAGGCAAGGGCTGGAGGATGTGCTCCTAATTTGTGCAGATAGCTTTGTAGTTCATAATGGGCTCTGGCCTGCAGTGACTGGAGCCAGTCACCCCCCCCCAAAAAAAAAACTCCTTCTATTAAAAACGTGGCTTCCTTCTTCCCATTAAAGTCAGTGTCAAAATTTGCTTTTGTGGGAGCCAAAGACTTGAGCCAAATAGTTGGGAAGAAAAAAA
>PVKS010042960.1:0-15142 GCA_004027875.1 Aplodontia rufa | reverse complement strand
GGAGAAAAATTGGAAGAAGGAAGTAATAACTATTTGAGATGAAAGAAAATTCTGTCCACTTAAAAATTGCTAAGCAGTAATCTCTACTATTTCAGCACTTCTGTAATAAAAAGGAAAGAACAGCTAATGTTGTATTTGACACATTCATATTTTTCAAAGTGTTTATTTCTTATGTTTATTCTAGTTTATAGGCTTTAGAAAGTCATTTTTTTATAATAAACTTATCTGTTTAGTAATTGTTTTGTGATCTGGAATCTTTATTATTTAGAATCAGAATGAAATTGAAACACTCAAAGCCTGTTAATGGAGAAAATGGATATTAGTAAGGTAATGAAAAAGTTGTAAATATTGTTTGAATCATTATTGACTTAGAGGAAATGTCAAATGGTAAATAAAACAACCTCATGGGTGTTCTGTTGCTATAGACTGTCTTTCTATTCCTCTTCTACCATTTCCTCCCAGTTCTTCATTGTTTCCACCACTCCAGTTAACTGTCAAAAGAAGGATGAATGAACTTTAGATCCCTTTCTATCTGACATGAATATTCTCTGTCCTTTTCCTTCTACATTCTCCCCAATTCTGCTTATTACCTCACTCTTTGTCCCATTGTTTTCTGTCCCTTTCAGTAAACCCAGTCATGCATGCTAAGAACTTCAGTGTTCTATGATATATGTAATCTGTATGTAGATCTACATCCCAAGATGGGACTACTGACTCAAGTGTGACAGTTTTATGTAACTACCTGGATGGGGAAACATTCACACACATATCTTTGTCATCTTCTCAAACAATATGATCAAATTCCCTCCTCTTGTTGCTCCAGCAGCACCACTGGGTTTTGTGCCTTTTGGCTTTAGAGATGTGTGAACTTTCTTATTTCATTTATCCTCCACATGTGTCAGTCACAGACCTGTGGTTGCATCAGTATATCTCTCCAAGGTGTCCTCTTTACATCTGCATGGCTTTCCCTTACCTCCTGAAGCCTGTCATCTTCTGTTTTCATGCATTTGTTTGGACTGCTTGTTTTCTAAGTCTGCTGCAATACTTTCCAGGAAGTAGCCTTGGTTATGATCTTCTGCACTGCTTTCTTGCATCAGATCTCTGTTTGCTCTGGTTCTCATTCACTTCTGGGTTGTCCACCCTGCTTGGGTAGAGCACATCCTTCTGTAGCTTCTTGGGAATGAATACATGGGAAGTAAATGTTTCTGTTGTCTTCTATTTAAAATGTATTTATACTATTGTTTGAGTATGGCTCTAAGTTGATACACAAATCAAAGTTTCTACATCTGCTTTGATTTTTCTTTTCTATAATATAGTTTCTGTTTTTGGACTTCTTTCTCATAAAGAGTTCAGAGGAAGGTAGTCCTGGAGCTGGTTTGGTCTGCTAATGGTGTCATGAGGACACAGACTACCCTGCTGTCCATGCTCCTGTGTCTTCACCCTATCTTGGGAAACCAGGATTTTTAGATTTTAGTTTTTAATACTGTATTTAAAAGGCAGGCAAGGAAGAATCAATTGACCATAGAGGTCAGTGGAACTAGTCTACAGAATATGACACAAAACTTTGGGAATATCATCTACAATTTTATTTTCATTACCATTTTGTCTAAGAAATATCATTGACTTCTGATTTTTCCATCACTTTATGGAAATGCTTATTTTGAAATTTAAATGTTTAATTTTAAATATTTCATTGTTGACATCTGAATCTTTTTTCCATGCACCCTAAAGATGGAACATGTTCTATCTTTCTGAGGAAATAAATTCATGCTCACCTAAATTTTATTTTTGCTTTTGCAGTGTTTCATTCATATTGAAGTATTTTTAGTTCAATCAACTGTGCATGAAAAGAAGGCTAGGATGTTGAAAATTAAATGCACCTTCCTATATGTCAATGTATGAAGATTTTTATCACTTGAGATTTGCATGAAGTTCATCTGTATCATTGCACTTTGGTATGATTGCTATAGACATTGTGTTTGATACAGCTCATTCTTGGACTATGTTATTGCTTGGCATTGAGGTTGTGCCCTAGTTCATGCAATTAGAATATTTGTCTATGAACTTGATAATAATATCTCCTTTATGAATGTGTAAAGAATTCTCATAGCAAAATGGGGGGAATGGCTGCATCAAAAGTTATAACAGGGGGTTGGAGTGGTGGCTCAGCGGTTATGGCACTTGCCTGGCATGTGCGAGTAGGTGAGTTCAAACCCCAGCACCATGTACACAATGAAGTCACCGAGCAATGAAAGCCACAAGAAAAACTAAATAAAATTGGTCCTCTCTTTCTCTCTTTCTCTCTCACTGTCCCTCTCTCTAGAAAATAAAAAAGCTATAACAGTTCATCTTTAAGAGATCTTACCAAATGGAAAAGTATTAAAATAATTTTCACTTCCACTAGTATAGTCCAGGGAAACTGTGGATCCATATCCTCTCCAGCATTAGATTTTCTCATACAATATAGTTTTTGACTATGTAATAATGTAAGGTCATGAGAATGAGAACATCTTTAAAGAATGTTCTGCTTCTGAAAACTCTGTTTCCTCTTGGAAATTCTCCAGGTCTTGGGTAACTTGTGCTTTTTTTGTGGGAGCAGCCTCCTCTGCAGCAAAGGGATCTGGCTCCAAATCATCTAGTGTCTGTACTCATCTGTTTTCTCTCTTCTTCTTTCAGGCATATATGTCTGAGAGATTAAACCTTTAATATGTGCTTGAAAAGTTTTGTTTAATCCATGCTATTTGATGTTTTGCCCTCTGGAGTGCCCAGGTCCCAGGCTGCTGGGCTTATACCTGGATAAACTGGGTGGAGGTACTTCTCTATAAGTTTTTTGGTGCGGTACACTGCCGTTGCGTCTGTGCAATGTTGTAGCTGGTTTCTTGAGACCATCCTCAGCAATTGCCTTCTGTGCATCCAAGTGTCTGAGTAAGAATTTAATTAGCTACAACTTTGGAACTTGAGGCCATGGACCCTCTTAGAGATACTGGACCACAGGAGCTACTTCCCTGGTTGCTATGATTTTCTTGTCAGCTGATGATTGCTAGTCAGCCTAGAGCCTGGAGTCTGCATGCTTGGTGGGTACCACACCTTCTGACTGTTTCTGTTGGTGGTGGGGGCACCGGGTGCAAGACTGTCACTGGCTGCTGTGGGATGTTGAACAGCAGCTTCCCTTTGCCAGGGCTACTTTATAGCAGCATAGATCTTGGTGGCTTTCTGTAACTATGGGGCCTGTGAATGCTTGCTGTCTATGGGTGACATATGACAAAAAAACCTCCACAGTAGCTGTTGCAAATTACCTGTGTACTGATCTGTGTCCGGAGTAGTCAGTTGACCTGCCCTCATCTGATCCCATTGAGCGGACAGTTTTCAGTGTCATGCACCGGTACCCCTTCATGGGAACTTCCTTGTACTGGTGCTAGGTGCTTGGCAGCTGTCTGCAGCTATGGGGTCTTTGGGTGCAGCCTATCTGGGCATTCTGTGGCTTAAAAGCCTCCACCCTGGCTTGTGCATTTTGCTGGATTTCTCCACTAACACTGAAGAGGGTAGGGTGTCACTTGGCTGGTCTTCACCTGAGCTCCTGGGGAGGCAGTAGCACTGGGGTTGGGGTTAGCACTCTGATTCGCCCTTAGGTCAGCTCCACCCCAATCCCCATGTCCATAGTGATGGGGGTGTTTGATAACCTTCATCTTGGAAAGATCCCTAAAATTTCTTTCTAGAAAAATTACCCAGACAACTCAATTCAGGGACTTTTCCCTTTGGTATTATTTGTATGTGGAGAGGAGTTGAATTGATTTAATTTCTTCTAGGGAGGCTGACTAGCTGTGGACTCTCTAAAAAGTCTGCCCTGCCTGTTGTTGCTTTCAGCACATAAGAGGGGTTCAAGTGTATGTTTTCCTTCACTGTCTTTGCTGCTCCTGTATGATGTTAACTTCATCTGTTTCTCTTTCCAAGTAGTCTCCTCATTTCTAAATTCAGGGTTTTTAAAATAACATCAATATCTACCCTCTCATCTCCAAGTATAGATCCTCTCCCCAGAAGACAAAGAAGGAAAGAGAAAATTTTGAGTTTTGGTACCAATTCATGAAGTGACTTATGAGTAACCAACTTAATCGTATTCACCAGGACATGATTTCAGCCTGCTTTCCTATTTGGAGTAACACAAGGCTCATAGTCAGAAATGAAGCTAATGATAGGTGAATGTAGAGTTCTATTTCTCGGTATCTGAGCATATTGTTTATGATGTTCCCTCCTGGAAAATGGGCAGGAGATAGTTCAATGTAAAGGAATGTTCAGATCTCTAAAGAGAAGAAAAATGGAAGGATCGAATTGTAATGTGAGTAATGAAGTCAGAGAAACTGGAAAAACAGGAAAGGAAGAGCCCTGCCCATTGGGAGGATTCTTAATATTCTGAAACAGATACTAGGACTCAATCAAAAAATTAGAGTGGGATACAGCCTTATGTACCTGTGTCCCCTTCACCACAAGCAGTCAGAATAGCCTGCTTATTATCCTTAAAGTCAGACGAGGGAATCCTAAGCACATATGCCACAGAGCTGATCTGTAAATAATGCCATTGTTGTTTTCATTTTTGTAAGCCAAAGACCAAAAGCAGCCAAGATCCCAGTCTGTTCAGAGTGAAGTCCAGAATGGCTAGTGGTTCTATGGTCCATTCTCTGATATCTTAATCCATCAAGGCTCTTAGGTTAGCAGAGTCTTACAGAAGAGGACAACTGAGGCCTAGGTAGGCTAAGGAAACTGTCAGAGGTACACACTTCCAACCTAGCATTGATTGATAGCAGGGTTGTGAGAAACATGTATTCAGAGGAAGGACTAGTTGGGTGCCTGGAACCCATTGGGTATTATGGCAGACCTGGCCATGCTAAAAGGCTTAGAGTAAGACTGGACCTCTCCAGGACTTTGGAATAATTGTTCTCTATAGGTCCATATTTAGGATGTGCTCTCTATTCTAGGGAACCTTGTCCACACATAGGTAGTCAGCACCACCAGCTGAAGCATGGTTATCAAGAGGTGTCTGTGTTAGTAAGCCTTTCATCACTGTGACCTGAGTAAAATAAAGGAGGAAGAATATATTTTGGTTCTGGGTTTCATAGCTTTTCATTTGGTTCTGATCTGATGCTTACCTAATGGCCAAAGTGGGTGGTAGAAGAAGGCAACTCAGCTCTTGAAAACCAGGACAAAATTGTAGAGAGAGAGAGAGAGAGAGAAAGAGAGGGATAGATGGAGGGAAGGAGGAAGAGAAAGACAGAAGGAAGGAGGAGGAGGCAACTGTGAAGGAGAAGGAGGAAAAATAGAAGCAAACAGGAACGATATCATTATAGATGCACACACTGCTAAAGTCTTACTCCAACCATGTCCAACCTACCTAAAGTTCCTATCACCTTCCAGTAGTTTATTGATTTTGAATGATTAATTCATGATAAAGTCAGTGTACTTGCCATGAAATGCCTCCCCAAAACCTCACCTTTGATCATTGCTGCTGTGGGTACTAAACCCTCAGCACATGAGGCTTTTGAGGAACATTACAGGTGCAGACTCTAGTAGCTTCTCTTTGGCAGGTCCCAGCTGAATCTCGATGTGCCTGGAGTTTAAGATTTCTTTGACTGAATAGATATTAGGTTTGGTTAGGTTCTCTGGATATTTTTTCCTCAGGGAGGAATACTGAGAATTTCTTTAGTGGTACTGGAGCTGAATTTGAGGGCACTCAGTTCTGTGGCTCAGGCCTGTCCTGAAGGAGGCTCTCGGGTGTTGGGATTGTCCTGTGGTGTACCAATTCAGTGCCACCTACCACATCTTTGCCCATCTCTTCCCAGAGCTTATAATGATTCCAGATGATGCTAAAATATTTTATGCCACGAATCCATGAGTCAAATATGATTTTGTAGTAAGAGGACCTTCCTAATGAGGAGTTCAATGAGTGTGACAAACCCATACTTCCCTCTCATGATGCAGAGAGGCTCAACCAAAGGATTCTTCAAAGAATCTTTTGATGGTGTTTGACTGGGCAATGCTAAAGTATCACATGATCATTGTTATATTTTCCTTAAAATATTTACTTCAAATTTTTGATATTACCAATCAATAATCTGCCACTATATGTTTGTTATTTATAGCATTTAGAAACACATTTATCACTGTATCATAAACCCATCCTTTGAAACATTTGTAGCTTTCAAAATAGAATTATTTTCCTTTGTGATCAGATGTACTTTGTTGATTTGGAATATTACTCTTAGAAGATATTCCTAGAGGAAGCAAACAAAGTGTAAAGAATGTTTGATTTGGTCAAATAGAATTTCTGTTACCCGGAGTATGACAGATTACATAATCTGAGTTTTACGTTTGGATCAAATGCAATTTTCTGAAATGGTTCTGAGAAAATTTTCAGATTACTCAGATGTTGAAATATTTTCATTTACATGAGATATCTTGGGGGTAAATTTCAATTCTAATCAAGAAAGTCAGTTGTGTTTCACATATTCCTTACACATAACCCTCTTTTTTTCAAATAAAATTCACATTTTATTTAGATTGAAAAAACATTTCCAAAAGAAATATTGTTCTCCAAAAGTAACACTGTATCTTTTTGAGATAAACACAAAATATTTATTTCACAGATTTTTCCAGATTTTGCTAATAGATCTAAATGAAGCAATAAATATAGTCATGGGAAATTATAGAAGAAAACAGATAAGTCAGTTGCCAGTATGGATGATTTGATTCTGTCTAGACCCCAAAGCTGAAGTGCTCAACATTTCCCTGCTATTAAGCATGTGAAGATGTATGCTCAATAAATGAATGTAAATGATAACATGTGGGTCAACAATTTAAAATTTTACTGTAACTATTTCCTTTAAGTTCACTTGATAAAGGCAAAATGTATAGCGAAATCTGTTGGATGAGTTCATGTTTTTTTCTTGTAATTCTCATAACTATCCCTTAAAGAATTTAACAACACATTTAAAATTCTTATTAAGCAAAAGTCATTGGAGGGCTTTGCTGTAGCATTTTATAAGATGATTTGAATTCTTATCTCCTATACCTTCCAAAATTTATGATATCAAAAATTGATAATAAATACATGAAAGGGAGTTTCATTTGACTATCAGATTTGCCTGGATATGTGGTTCAGTGGTTAAAAAAAAAAATGGTGCCTAGAGGGCATGAATTCCTGTTTTCCATCCCAGCAATATAAAACAGTAAAAGAGGAGATTCAGGAATATTAAACATGAAAATATGAATTGCTAAAATAAACAAACCCCCAACAGAAATGTTTGTATTATAGAACAAGAAAAGTTAAATCCACAGAGAGTGATGCAGATGAACAGATGCCTGAGATGATTGAGAGGGGAAATAAAGGTCAGTTTCACCTCTAAGCCACCTTGCAAAATCTCAGACATGAGCATTTGGGGGACAACTCATATCCAAACAATAACTTTTGGGTTAGATTCATTTATCTTCTTTCAATTTTCAAAAGATATTTACCAAAAGTTATATCATACTACACATCTACCTTTAAGTTCAATGAACACTTCTAAATATGTAGGACTAGACAATTCATACAAGAACTTGTCTGCTGTGCATGCAGCACTAGTAAATAAAATAGGACACAATCCTTCCCAGAATTTTCACACCAAAAGTACAAAATTTAAGTTAACTTGTGGGAAATCATCATTTTTACATAGGGCTGAGCTGAAGCACACCTGACCTGGCTAATGAGCTTGCTGACAAGAGTCACCTTGCTGAAAATGCAGAGACAGTGGCCCTTACCTCGATGGAAAGAATTAAGGGATATTGGCTGAATGACTCGATACCTCTGAAGCCATTTTCTGTTGATCGATTAGAAGCCACCTGCCACTTTTTGTGTGTGGCTCAGAAGCTCAGTTCCTCTGTCCTGCGTAATGGACTTCCCTCTGGCTTCTGCCAAACCTTTCGATTTCCTTAGATCCTCCCTCTCCCTTTTCTCTCCAAGCACATCATCCGCTTTCGGGAATGCAGGACAATCTGTTCTGCTGGATGTAGCATATACTAATGATGCGGGGGTTTGAGATGAGGCCGGATTCTCTGCTCCCCCTGGCAAATGGAGTCTGGGCCGCTACAGATTCCAGCAGCGAAAATAGCCTGCTTCTAGTGTTTGTAGCCATTCCCAGTGAAAACTGGAAATTTGGGCTGACTGCAGGTGTCTGCAGCTGAAATAGTGTTAGCAGCTCTCCAGGTAAAAGCTGGGTGTCACAGCTCTTGGTGTGGTGGAAATTTATCCCGGGAATTTGGTGCCAATCTTCTGGGTCCTTGTCTCACGAATTTGAAGAATAAGATCCATGGACAACCACCGAAGGAGGAGTAAAAGGAGCAGGATTTATTTAAGAAAGGAGAGCAGAGACTCTGCAAAGCGGATGGGGGGGGGCATCTGGAAGCAAGACACTATCTAATGGAGGTCAGGCTAGGGGTTATATTGATTTGGGGTATGAGCATAATTAACATTCATGCAAAGCAGGCATTGAGAAATGTATCTATATCATTGGTTGAACCCTATGCAAAGCAGGCATTGAAACTTAGTATCAAAGTCATTGATTAAATGTATGCAAAACAGGTGGCAATTCTTTCCAAATTCCCATCTGCGTCCACCCCCATTTCTTAGTTTTCCTGCCTCAGGGAGAAAGGAGTAGCTCCCACCGGTGAGCCTCAGGGTCATTTGCATATGAAGGCCCTGAGAATGCCCTGACAATCACTCTCTATCAGCTAGCTCTCAGAGGGGCCTTTTGTCCTGACTACCTAGCCATTTTACTATCTCTGCTAAAACTGTCTCACTAACTCTACTTTTGTTGTACACTGGCAAGCTCTTTAATATCTAGAAAGGCTAGATTTTTCTGTATATACAATATGTATCAGGATGGAAAAGTAAAGTACATAGACACAGGGAGCAGGGGTCACTTTTGATTCTGCAAGCTGGCTGACATGATAATCTTTGTTTTTCCTGGCCAAGCACCACAGTAATACATATCATATGAATTTTAGAAAAAAGGGATTTACAAAATGTGTTAAATTTTACTACTTTGTGCAGAGTGAACAGAGACATAATCTAGTACACAGAGCAAGCTTCCAAAATGCAAGTCACACAGTGCAGCAACTCAGCCCAAGTCACAGCTCCTGCATTGTACTAGATAGCAATAAACTCCCAGCAGATTAACAGCTGTAAAGCAATTCCTGGAATGTGCCTGAAATTTCCTTGGCCAGGACCCTTATGGTGCTAACCAAGTAAGGCCTACCCAAAAATCCATACCCATGAGGAGGTGTTACCAAAAAATGCATACTAATGAGAAAGTGCAAACACAGGCCCAACCTCAAGGAAAAAGAGGATAAAAACCAAGGTCTGCAACCCAGGAAGATGAGACAAGCTCCGCAATGAAGCATATGGACATTGGTCCTTACGCCCATTGCATGCCTCATCTCCATCCCCTTGCAACCCGTTTGACCTGCCATCTAACCCAACAACTCCGTGCCAGAGTCTGAAGCAGCTTGTGAGGTGGAACCTGGCAACCTGGGCTCCACCTGGAGAGTACCTGATCTCAGGTTGCCTGGAGAATGCCTGCCTGCCTGCCTGATCAGGCTCCCTGCAATTTGATCTCCACTCCTGGAGAGCACCTGACCTGTGTGTATTCTGCTAGAAACCATGGACATCACACCGCTGCTGGTGAGAGGACTATGAGTTTATTCTTCCTTACCTATTGCCTTAAGCTTATTGCATTAAGAATAGCCTATAAGTAGTGTGTAATTATTAGATTATACTATGTGTGTGCCGTGACTAAATAAGGTAAGAGTATAAGAGAGTGTGATTTTGTGGTGTGACATCCCTTGAGAATTGTGATATTAATACCATTGAGTGCTGTGTTAAATAAAGAATATTAAAACAGAACTTATCTCATTGCATCTGTCACCGAATGTGCAATCTCTCAGAGCGAGTGATCACCTACAGGCGCTAGTTATCAGCACTGCCACTCAGACCACACTCCCAACATACTTCTAGTTTTAACCTATCAGGAACTTCAGGGTATCTAGATGGACTAGATACTTTAAAACAGTACTTAGCATTGTCAGCTACACATATAAGAATGAGAGAAAAATGGACACACTAAACAAAAAAAAAGTGTTCTACATGGGACCGTGTGGCTCAGAACTTTCTGTTCTTGCCTTATGGCTTCTACTCCACGTCCTCTCACCCACTGGACCTGGTGGATGAATGTTGCTGCTGGAGGTGGTCCAGCAATTTCTTTCCAGAAAGAATTGCGGAAGACATTTGTGCCATGGTTTTCTAGCCCTGCTTTGTCATGGCAATGTAAGGGAAGAAGTGAATGTAGAAATAAAGGAAGAGGAGAGTACCATCAGGGGAAAAGTATCTCTGGAGAGAGAAACTGATGTGTGGTTTTTGGAATGAGGCTGGATTCTCTGCTCCTGCTGGTAAATGGCGTCTGGGCTGACTACAGATTCCAGCAGCTAAAATAGCCTGTTTCTAGTGTTTGCAGCTATTCCCAGTTAAAACTGGGACAAAGGAGTTGCTTCCACAGGTGAGCCTCCTGGTCTTTTGCATATGAAGGTCCTGAGCTTACCTGTCAATCACTCTCTACTGGGTAGCTTCTAGGTGTGGTTGAAGGGGGCCCTATATAGTTGTCCAGAGTGAACAGAGACATAGTCTAGTACACAGAGCAAGCTTCCAAAATGCAAGTTACACAGTGAAGCAACTTAGCCTGAGCCACAGCTCCTGTGTTGTACCAGATAACAGTAAACTCGCAGAAGATTAGCAACTGTAAGACCTACCCAAAAATCCATACTAATGAGAAAACCCACAAGTGGGCCTAGACCTCACAAAAAGAGGATAAAAACCAAGGCCTGCAATCAAGAAATCCTGAGACATACTCCACAATAGAAGCGTATTGACATTGGTCCTTATGCCCATTGCATATCTCCTCTCCATCCCTTGCAGCCTGCTTAACCCAGCAATTCTGCGCCAGAGTCTGAAGCAGCTTGCTACGCTGAACCCAGCAACCTCGACTCCATCTGGAGAGCGCCTGATGTCGGCTCCCTAGTGAGTGCCTGCCTGCCTGAATCTTCAGCTCCCTGCAATTTGACCTCCGCTCCTGGAGAGTGCCTGACCTGCCTGACGACTCCAAGTAACCATGGACATCACACTGATGCTGGTGAGAGGACTATGAGCTTATTCTTCCTTACCTATTGCCTTGAGCTTATTGCATTAAGAATAGCCTATAAGTGGAGTGTAATTATTAGATTATATTATGTGTGCTGTGACTAAGTAAGATAAGAATGTAGGAAAGTGTGATTTGTAGTGTGACATCCCTTAAGAATTGTGATATTAATACCTTTGAGTGCTGTTTTAAATAAAGAATATTAAAATGGAACTTGTCTCATTGCATCTGTCACTGAACATGCAATCTCTCAGAGAGAGTGATCACCTGCAGGCACTCCCGCCACACTCCTGACAATAGCCATTTTACTATCTCCTGTAAACTGTCTCAAAACCATGGCAGGGATTCCAGTGAATCCAGGAGGGTCAGAGGGAGTCATTCAGCAAATAAGCGATGTCTGGTGATGGATGTGATTATCAGCAATGTGAATGGTCCTTATGGGAGCTGTCAGAGAGAGAAGTGAAAGATAGAGACAGAATGAGAGATCCTGTTGGGGGTCAAGGGAATGCCTGGAGGGGCAACCCTTCATGGGAAACTCGGAACACTGGCCCAGGTTTTGGCACCAGAATGTAAGGAAAGAAGTAAATGAAGGAAAAATAGAGTGACTCACAGTAATAGGTTTATTGGGGATGCACTTGCAGAGGGGAGCCCAGTGGAGGCTGGGATGTAGCCTTTCACATACAGCCTGGGGTAGATAGAGAGAGAGTGGGGGAGGAGGGGATAAGGCCAGTGCTAGGGAGTTGTCCGAGAAGAGTCCTTTCTTATGATAACAGAGTGCTTAGGATTCCTTTGCATTATTGTAGAGTAATGTGGGGGGTGGAAAGGTTAAGGATAGGACCTGAGGTGACCCATTCCTTTTATTTTTAAGAGAAAGAAGGACATAAAAAGTTGTATGGTTGTTCAAAAATAAAAATAAAAAAATAAAAAAAATGAGATGAAAAAAAGAGAAAGAAGGACAGTGAAAGAGAGAGAGGAAGTGAGAACCAGTTTTTCTTGTGGCTTTCATTGCTCTGACACTTCGTTGTACACATGGTTCTGGGGTTTGAACTCGAATCCTCACACTTGCCCGGCAAGCACCATAACTGCTGAGCCACTGTTCCAGCCTGAGGTGACTCATTCTAAGAGGGAGAAACTGTTTCAAAATTGCAATGCCTAAAGCAGGTTCTAATTAACAGGTGGCAGCCTCCACATGAGAATTCTCAGATTCAGCAGAAGCTTCCTCAGCTGTCCACACTGGCCTCTGTGGAGGGCTGGTATGGCTCTTCCATGGCCAACCCAGGGGAGCTGCTGCTGCTCTTGGGCAGGAGGACCACCTGCAGTGGCCTCCAACTGTCCATAGTGTCAGGCTTTGCTTGCCCTGCAATGGCTCAGCTAGGTGTGGGTCCACCTACTGCTGCAGCAGCTGTGGCCCCATGTCCCCTCTATGATGCACTGTGTTCAGCTGCAATGTAGAGTACCAAGCAAAGTGAGGACTATATTGTCTCCAGTCTTCACCTAGTGGAATGATAATGAGCTGCTAACTGAGAGTGAGTGCAGAGTGGTGGCTTGTGTGAGGGAGTGTGAGAAGAGTGTGGGAGAGCGCGAGACAGGGCAGAGCAGGGGATTAGTCAACTGCGGCTGAAAGAAAGTGTATAGCAATTTAATCATGTTGTAGTTATTAGAGGCCTCATTTTTGAATAGTATTTGAAGTAGCCCTAAATTCTCATTTACTATATACTCTGGTTTCTCTTCAGATCGTATAAATCTTTCGCCTTTTACTAAGAACAAAGAACAACGAATCACGTTTCATACTGCCAGATGAACTGACCCTTAGCAAATAAATAGCCAATCAGGAGCTGACGAGGCAATTCCTAACATACCAAACTATATATGGTAGAAGTCTGAGACAAAGGATACCATGGCTGATAGAAATATATCATATATGTCAGAAGATCAACCAATCATGTACTTTGCTTTGCTTTGAATTTCCCGCTTCGCCATGAAACCCTATAAAAGTATCGCTGTACTAGGGTTCAGGGCTCCCTCCCTCTAAATCCGCTGCATTGGAGAGAGCCCAGGCTCCAGCTCACAATAAAAAGACCCTAATGTATTTGCATCAGATTCGGCTCCTTGGTGGTCTTTGGGAACTCAAGACTTGGGTATAACACTAACAACAGGCAGCCTGGCATTTTCCAGTGTTTCAGGGACTGAAGGATATGGAAAATTACCAGCAGCCACTCAGACAGGCAGCAAAACCCCTACTCACTGTTTCAAAATATACACAATCAGGCCCTTTTCAGAGGATACTGAGATAGAAGAAGTTAGGCAGTCAGAATAATTGTAATGTTTAACTCAGTCAAGGGAAACTGGTTTTTCTCTTTCCATTGATATTGCCAATGCTAATAAGGGTCTGACCAGATAAGCACTGATGTAGACACTCCCTGCTGCTAAGGAAAGAACCACATTCTCTCTATTGGCACCTGAGGCATGAACCAAAGGCTGGACCAGCATTCCCTGTGATTGTGTCATAGATACAGGGGCAGGGAAGCAAAGACCAATTGAGGAGAGGATGTTATATAAAAAGGGCAAACCTCACTGCCTCTTTGGCTCTGTCCCCTTCTCCCACTCTGGAGGAAGTCTGCTCTTTTCCCTGTGCTTTACTTTCTATGAAATAAAGTCTGTCTACTATGCTTGCCTTGGTGTCCCTTGGTTTCATTCTTTGACTCTGAGAGGACACGAACAGGACATCCACAAAAGCAGCATCAATACCCACCCTCAGAAAAGCTCAATTTAATCCCCACCTACCAGGAAAATTCCTGCTGTGACCTCCTCCCCCCTCACTCCCTTGGTATCTACCCCAGACTGAAAGCAGCAGTGGGTCCCAAACTCCACTGTCCCCCTCTTCCAAATAACCTGAATTACTGTTGAGCTGCCACTCTCCCCTCTCATTCTTTCCTTCATTTCCCCTCTTTCATTACATAATAGTGCCAAAACCTGGGATGGGATGATGGCACTCTTATGCTCCCTCCCATACTCTTCCTTTCAATTCTCTTACTCTTTACTTCTCCTTCATTCAAGATGTGAGATTCAGAGTGTTAGATCAATTTTAGATGGCGGGTGGGGCAGGGCAGCAGGCAGCCCTTGCCCTCAGGTGGCTGGATGGGGGCAGTGCATCAGACAGCTACTATGTGCATAGGAATAACCAATCAGACACTGGCAGACAAGCTCCAATGGTGTCTCACAACCACCCGATGTTTGATGGAATTCCCAGCCACTATCTGAAGGACATGGCCCCCAAAGTTTCTCTGCCCACCCCAGACTATAAAGTCACTGTCCAGCTAGGGCTATGCACCACTTCCCCTGCCCACCCTCATTCTGGTGGTCTGGTGAGCCTAGCCTGAAAGCCACCAATCCCAATAAAAAGGTTTTGCTCAGCTGATCTTATGCCTCATTCCTTTTCGAACATCTGCACCTGAACATTTGACTATTTCCCACTTAGAAGTGGTGAAGAGGGGCAAGCAATTTGGTTTTACTTCTATGAATGTTCAGGTCAATCAAGAGGTCCACAATAAAGGCCATCTGAAGTCTTCGTGGGTGGCTCCATCTTCAACACCGTCAGGAGTTCAACCAATTTTAACTAGGAATGAATCAGCGGAACTAAGATATCGAAAAGTTAATGTCAGAATGAAAATAAGCATAGAGTCTAAGAAAGGGAGAACAAAGTCTGTTATCTGGCTCCTCAAAAAGAAACATATTGTAATTGAGACTCTAGGGGTGTATAGAAAAAGACATCTAATATAGTAAGCTAAATAGCAGTAGCTAGGATCTCAAATGAGAGAGTATAAGGATTAGGCATCTCAAACTGGAGGAGAATGTCTGCTCCAACTGAACTAAACTTTTTGCTTGCCCAATTCTGACTTTAGTGGCCTATACTTTGGGGTTTATAT
>PVKS010042959.1:0-15141 GCA_004027875.1 Aplodontia rufa | reverse complement strand
ACCGCACCTGCCTGAACACCCACCTGACCACCGCACCTGCCTGAACACCCACCCGACCACCGCACCTGCCTAACCACCCACCTGACCACCGCACCTACCTAACCACCCACCTGACCATTGCACCTGCCTAAACGACCCTGACCACCTTTTATTCTGTTTCTCCTAAGAGTACGGAAACCACAAGTCAAATAAAATCTAAATTCCGAATCTTCAAGTCCAGCTAATCTCCAGGAAGAATATCTGAATCCACCCATTAATACATTACTTATTTATTCCCTGCCACGACTAATGATTTAGTTGGAGGATAATCCAAAGGAGTGAACTCTTTCAAGTTCATACATGTCCAAGTTTTTCCACAACCTTAGTTTTTACCAATCTGTGGTTTCTGCCATATATCCAGACCAAACTCTGCGCAAAACCACCATGCTGTGAAACCTTTCTAACCTAACCTAAATGGCACTCCCAAACCAATGACCGCCACAAACTTAGGGTTGGAATAAGATAGCGCTAATGTGTGGCCTTTCCGAAACACTTGGGACTGGAAGTATTCAGACACCGAGATCTTATCATATTCTAAAACACTTTCATGGACTTTCCTGACTGCACCTTCGTGACCCAAAAGTCCAAAATCCAATTTTTTTGCCAAGTTTCAAATCTCACAACATTTTTTTTAAGAGAGAGATGGACAGTGAAAGACAGAGAAAGAAACAATTTTATTTAGTTTTTCATGTGGCTCTCATTGCTCCAACACTTCATTGTATATGTGGTGCCAGGGTTCGTACCTGCGTCCTCACTCATGCCACCCAAGCGCCATACCCACTGAGTCACCGCTCCAGCCCCCTCATGGCATTTTGGGTGCCAGATTTTCAGAATAGGGACACGTGACCCACTGTATTTCAAAAATGCCATTATTTTCTTAAAATAATTATTGTTGATTTCTGTTAAAGGGAAATATTAAAATTTTATAAGCTATTTGGTTAAATAAGCTAACTAAACACATTGTCTATTTACATAAATTAATCTATAAGTAAAGATGGCCAGGAAGGATCCACTCCTGCTTTGCAAGCCTATTCACATAAACAAATCTTCCTTCACCTTCCCATGACTGCTTCAATTAATTTTGAAAAATAAAGATATTCTAGCTTTTATTAAGGTTCCACAAGGGAATGCAATATTGACCTGAAATACAAAATTAATTCATCCCTTTCATAGTTTATCCTACTATTTGGACAGATATTTATATTCTCCAAGAATACATCATATATTTTTCCATGGGGGGAGGGAATTCTCCCTTTTGATCTAAATGAAATCTTAATTTAATTTACATATTGGAGGGACATTTGTTTCAATGCTACATAAATCACCGATTCAATTCTGTCTCTCTCTGAGCTGGGGAAGGAAGCCAGGGCCTTGTGCATGCTAGGAAAGTGCTCAGTCGCTCAACTGCATCCCCGCTTCTCAGTTCTGTCTTTTAAATGTTTTATAAAAGAAGGAATCTGTGCATCCCCATGTTTTGTTTTGTTTTTTTTTAAAGAAAGGACAGTGAGAGAGAGAGAGAGAGAGAGAATCAATTTTTATTGAGTTTTTCACGTGGCTTTTGTTGCTCTGACACTTAGCTGTGTACGTGGTGCTGGGGTTTGAACCCGTGTACTTGCGCATGACGGGCAAGCGCCGTAACCACTGAGCCACCGCTCCAGCCCCTATTCCCATGTTTTAAATATTGTAACAGGTCACATTACTAAACGCTTCGAAAAAAGGCATATTTCAAAATTAGTGATTCAAATCTGGGAACAGATGTCTTAGTCTATGCCCAGAGGCTACATAAAGGTTTAAGACCTGACAATTGGAAGAGGATATCTTTTTCGTTCTTTCTTTCTTAAGAGAGACGAGTGAGGGAGTGAGGAAGACGCTTAGTTGTGTATGTGGTGCTGGGGTTCCAACCGGGTCCTCGTGCATGCCAGGCAAGCGCTCCAACCACTGAGCCACTGCTCCAGCCCTCAGTAGGTTATCCTTAAAATACAGATCTCGGTATCTTACATGGTCTTTAGCCCTCTATTAATAAGCAAATATACAAAATATTTCCTGTTTACTAACCCAAAACATAGAGGCCACCAAACCTGCTTGGTTGCTAAAGAGGCACAGCCGCCATTAACACGGTTGCAAGTGGCAGAAGAGTTAAAAGGGAACAAAGAAAGAAAAGCGAATCCATAAGATCTCCAGTGTCACCATTCACAGTATTCATAAAGATTTCTCCAGAATCTGAATATCCAGTCATAAGGTAATCATTAAGTAAACCTAGGTACACAAAGACACGTGATTGTCATCTGTTAAGACAAAGAGAAATGAAATACATCAAGTTAAACATGGCAAGTTGAGGGGCTGGAGCGCTCGCCTGGCACACCCAAGGACCCGGGTTCGAAGCCCAGCACCACACACACAACTAAGTGTCGGAGAAGCAAAGGCCGGACGGAAAATAACTAAAATCCATTCTCTCTCTCTCCTTCTCTCCCTCTCTTTAAAAAAATAGTAAAGTTGTTACAGTACGCTTTCTGCTGCATGAGAAAAACAGACCAGAAGGAAACGGACCATTATTTAGTGGTAGTTTCCGGATGGTAGAGATATGAACGAGCTCCCCCCGCCTTATTCTTTGTTGTGGTTTCTCGGTCCCCCAGCACGGAGAGGCTATTTTTCATCACTCGCCAAGATCAGGAGCCACCGAGCAAAGCCTCAGCCTCGCTGGGGTCCATGCTGTTAATCCATGCTGTTATTTCAGCAGCGCCGAAATCGCCACCAAGGCTTGCTTGCCAGATCTGCTGAGGATGCTGCAAGTAAAATGCTGAAAAACGGAACATCTGCGGTGGAGGGTTCTAAGAAATGGACACTGAAGACAGACTTATAGAAAAAATTTCAAAAAGAAAGGGCAAAAAGAACCCTCTGCACATTCCAGCTCCATCTCACAGCTCAAACGCACGCTCGGAACAGAATCCAGACTCCTCAGCTCCATCTCCAAGGCTAGGGCACTGCCGGCTTCTCTCACCTCCCTTCACTGCGGTCCCAGCCAGTCGGCCCAGCTTGTCCCCTCCTACGTTTACTGTTCCTTCTGCCTACAACGCTTTTCCCCCAGAACTCACCATGAATGGCTCAGAATCATGTTCAGCAATTGGCTCAAAATGTCACCTCCTCAGTGGCCCTGACCACCGATTCCGACTTAACTGCCTCTTCCCCGCAGCCACGGCAGATCATTAATACAGTAACCGTTGGACTTTCTTCCCGGCTCCACCACCGTGTGCACGGTGGGCAGGGGGTGGCTGGAACCTCGTCTTCATCAACCGTCCTCTTCCCAGATTTTAAGCATCATGATAAGAAAGGCCTTGTTCACTACTACAACCCCAACATCTGTAACAGCACCTCCAAATAGGGAGTGCTCAACAAACAGTTGTTAGAGAACTCAATGAATTACATCAATTAAGGCAGAGAAAGAGAACTATGAGGAAACCAGAGGCGTCTTCATAGCAAGAGGAAGTACTGCGGAAGACGACATTGCTCCTAACTGTCCAAAGCAACCAAGCATCACCTTCATTTGCACGCACAGGGGTGCTGTTAAAATCTACACTGAAGAGTCCCCAAGCTACTGTCACCTGCATCCTAAACCACAACTGCTAGGTCTCTGCTCCTCAACTCAACCACAGCAAAGACTGTTACACTTCAGACGCTGGAGGCTGCTGTGGCAACGTACTAGCTCCTCCGGCTGTCATTTATGCATTAAGCTTGGGTGCATCCTTTCCTACATTTAGCCTACATGCTATGATCTAGTCCAACTGATTACCTAACCTGGGACCATGCCAAGAGCCCGATGTGCTACTTCACCCTGCAGGGTAGTTTTATACTTCACAGAGAAGGTTCAGAAGCGCTGAATTATTTGTCCAAAATAACTTACTCCAGGGGGAACCCAAGTTGGACATCCACGATATGGCATTAGCCCTGGATAACTAAGTATATATACACTGGTTCTTGAATGTTTGATAATGTTTCCCCCTCAATTGTATCTCCATATCCATCTAATAAAAAAAAAATAACTTACCCAAGTACACTTAACTACTAAATGCTGGAGCTACACGAAGCGGTGCCCAGAGGAAGTACTGATCTACGAGAAATGCTAACAGGCAGGAAGCATTTTCCTCAGATTAAAATCTTTACTTTTTGAATTGTCCCATATTTGGAAAACAATCTGAGTGAAATACCCACTCCCTTTCATGGTCCACGACTCAGCTAGTACACACCCTTGAAGTTGTATATCAAACAACTCAACCCCTTCACAGAGTATTGCCCAATCTCTTGAGTCAAACCTGACCATTTCTTTGGAAGCGTCAAAAGCTTGTGCCGTCTCTCATGGTATTAAACATGCTCTTCCTCCGGCATGTTATGTCAACACTACTCTAAGATCCTCCAAGACGTCTCTATGTCCCATGTCACCCAGTTGATGTACAGCACATACCAAAAACCGTCCCCCAAAAAGGTTATCTGAAGGAATAAAGGAGTAACTGCAGGAACAATGTGAAACTATAATAGTAAATGTTGGGAAGTCACGACCTGAGTTCAGAACTGATTACTATTTGACCAACCTAATGGATTATCATCATCCTAATGGATGACGAATTCATCATCTTTGCAGAATTATACAATTTCACATCATAGAAGCTCCGGAGGGCTACTAAGCCTAAACTTCCATTGAGTTACCTCGGAAGATCCAGATATCCTTTCTACAACATGCATTTTGTTCATTTTTATACCATTGAGTACGTGCAGGAGGAAGCAATGGGGAGACGTTAAGACACAACAAAAAAAGCCCTGCTTTCATGAAGCTCAAATTCCAGATAGGCATCAAAAATTAGCGAGATGGGAGAAGAGAGGACTGATGGGGAGGGATCTAGGGAGACAATCAACAATGTGGCACACTCTCTACCCCCCCAGGAAGCCAATAATACTTATGCAATCATTTAATGCTGGAAAGTTCATAATCTTGTTTATATGTGGGCATTTATAGCTGTTGTAGGGGGGCAGAAATATAGAAGAATCAAGAGGAGACTGGTGAGGTGGGCAGTGTGGGGTGACCCTGCATTAGAATCAAATGATACTGTTACTCATATGCATCTATGACTGCAGAACAACTCAACTCCTTAACCAAAGACAAAAATCAACAAGATCATTCCAGACTGAGAAAGAGGGTGGGAGGACGATTGGGGTATGATGGCAGGAAGTACCAGGGAAAGATGACCTCAGGTAGGATGTTCATGGAATGCCTGGGACCTGAAATAACAGAAGAAATTACCCCCAGCAAAAGTCATAGAAGACTGTAGGTAGAAGGAACATCAGTGGGGGTTAGGGATTTAGCTCAGTGGCAGAGCGCTTGCCTAGCATGTGCAAGGCCCCGAGTTCAGTCCTCAGCCCTTAAAAAAAAAAAAAAGAAGGAACATGAACAGCAAAGGTTTCAAACATCAAAGGGCAAATAAGTTGGCATGTTTCAGGAAAAGAGAAAGGGCCAGTAAGGCGGATACCTGGCAAGGAAGCGTGGTAGGAGGGGCAGCAGTATCCCAACCATGCAGGGGCATGCACACCACGATAAGGGTGCTGGATTTTCCACTTACAGAAACGGGAAACCAAGGAGTTTGGAAGTGACAGGTGGCATGTTTTAGTTTTTAACATCTTTGGGGCTGCCAGGTGGAGAACTAGGGCAGAGAGATGAGTGAAAGGCAGAGAAAAAGAAACCGCACTCATTGGATTAAAAGATGACGATGGCGTGGACGCGAGCCGTGGACAGATTTAGGCACCCTTGCGAGGCTGGACTGATTGGACTCCGCACGTGAACTGAAAGCGTGGGAGCAAGGCAAGGGGAAGGGGTCATCAAGATGGGGGAATCTGAGCAAAGCGGACGTTTTCAGAGGGAAAAGCATGAGCTTTGCTTTGCCCACGACTGAGTTAAAGGCCTATCCGACGTCCACGTGGGGAAGGTGCTAGATCAGACGCGGACTCGGGTGAAAGTTGGCTGAAGTTATTATTCTGGGGCTGGGACCATCCGTCTCCTGGGGACGCAAAAAAATAACTGCTACGTCTTTTCCTGTCCGGGCTTTAAAGTAGCAGAGAGGGCAGAGGCATCCTCTGGCCGCGGGAACAGGAAAGAAGCTGCTCAGCGGCGCTCGCGGCGGGCTGCGCTCCAAGGAAGCTCTCAGGGCGCCTCGCTGCAAGCGTGGGAAGCAAAGGCACAGCGGCGTCGGGGAGCACCCGCGCCAGGTCAGCGCCTCCGTCCCCGAGCGCACCGCAGGCTCAGCGCCCCGGCCCCCACCTCCGCCGCGCCTCCTCCCCGCCCCCCGCCCCGGGCTTCCTCCGCCCTCCGCCGCAGCTCCCTGCTCCGCCGGCTCGGGCTCGCTCTCACCCGCCTCCTGCCCACGCGGGGCCGCGTTCTTGCCCTTGGCGTTCCGGCCGCACACTTCGCGAGCCTGCGGCTCCCTTCTCGCCCTGCGCTTCCGAGCCATGCTGCCCGGGCAAAGCTCCCTTCGCGCGTGACGCAGCCGGACCCGAAGAGCTGCCCGGCGCGGGGTCCGCCCCCAGGCGGGGCGACGTCTGGCCGCACCCCTCGGCGGTGGCTCAAGCTCCTCCCTCCGAAGGAAGCTCCGCCCTCACCCCGAGGGCCAATACGAGGCTACTTCCGGCGCGTTGCGTCATCACGCCGCCTGTTCTCACGTAGCGGAGGCACTCGCGAGTTCTCGCGAGAGGCGGGAAAGGGCGCAGCGTTTGAACATGGCGGACGACGTGGACCAGGTGAGTGTGTGTTAAGGCTCTCGCTGCAGAACAGCTTCCCCAATCCGGCCCGGACTCTGCGCGGCCTCGCGTTCCAGGGCCGCCTTCTCCAAGTCTGCAAGAGCGGCTGCCGTGCTTTCTCTTCCTGGCCACTGCTTGGTGTGTTGTGCGGTAACCGCGCCCCCGGAGGTCTTTCTCAGCCCGCCGCCCCCTCTTCTTCCCGAAGTCCGTCCTTAGGGAAGGACGGGAACGATTCCGCTCCTCGCGGAGCTGTCGGGGCTCCTACGGAAAGCGGGAGGGTCAACCACGGGGTCGTCGCCGGGTGGGCACCGACTCCGCGGCTCCCAGCCCCGCCGCTCGGCGGCGACCCGCGCCCCGGTCCTCGCCGGAGCTTGTGCTCGGGAGCGGGACAGATGGAAGAAGGTGTCGGTCTGTAAGAGCGACGAACGGCGACGACACGGAGGAAACGAGCAAGAGCCCGCCGCACCGAGCCGCGCGCTTCCCTCCCGCGCTCGGATGGCCCTGCGCTTCGACTTTGCTGATGGGCGACTCGGTGACGGGATCCCCTGGGCTGTTCCCCGAATCGGCGCTTTGTCTGTCTTCGGAGCCCGCTGTCGCGGCTCGAGTGTGTGCGTGCCAGCGCTGGGGCGGGCGGAGACCTCTCTTGTGTTCACTCCTCCTCCCCGAGCAGGCTGGAAGCGCTCAGCCCATCGCTTATGAATCAAGGAACCAAATAATCTGGAGGCCGCTTTGAAAAGGCAACATTTAAGGGTGCATGGAAAGAGTGGACGCGGGGCCTCCCGGCTGAGGCCACAGTGTCATAATTACACGTTCCTGCGCGTTTCTCCACATTAGAGTAAGCCTGAGGCCCGGGACTGCGGCCGCAGCACTGCGGTCCGGGAGTGGTTGAATGGAGGTGGGGAGGCACCAGCGATCGGGACTTTTTCGCTCTCTCTCTCCCCTCACTTCTAGCCTCTTTAGCTCTCTCTCCTCTCACTTCTGTCCTGTGAAGCGATGGGGCCTGTGCGTTTGATTATCCTCCACCAGCCTCATGTTCTCACTGAAGAAGGCTTCTCGAATAATTTTACCAACTCTGCAGCCATCCCTTCCAGGAGGATGACCCTAGGTCGTCCTAGCCCTGACTGCGGAAACCTGGATTTCCAATATTTCTTTAATAGCAGTAATGGAAACCATTCATAGGTGTTTTTGTGCTTACCGGGTGTTAGGTCATTTAGACCTCCTAAGAACCTTGAAGGAAGCTTATGGCTTCCTCATTTTACAAATGAGAGTTGTGATGGGACGGTTTATAACCCAAGTTCAAAAGTGTTAGATCAGGGGCTGGGAGCGGTGGCTCAGAGGTTACAGTGCTTGCCTGGCATGCACAAGTACAGGGGTTCAAACCCCAGCACCCACCAACTAAGTGTCAGAGCATGAAGGCCACGTGAAAAACTCAATAAAAATTGATTCTCTCTCACTGTCCTTCTCTCTTTAAAAAAAAACTAAAAAAAGTGTCCAATCAAGGTCAGGAGTAGAAGCCAGACTGCCTGACCCCAAAACCAGCGCCTTCAACCAGCATTCTACACGGCCTGTCCGTTGATCTTACCGACCAGCTGGCAGCATAAATTCCTCCTGCCCTGAGCTGAGTTCAGAATCTTCTGCTCTGCTGCACGCAGATGTGATATGAATGTTTTAATTACAGCAGTATTAGGTAGACACTGTTGTTGCTCCTGTTTCACAGATGAGAAGACTGAGGCACAGAAAGGTTAAGTAACTTGCCCACAGACACACAGCACAGCCTGATTTAAACACTGCACCGTCTCTAGCATTACATTACTAAGGCTGATTGTTTTGTTTTATTCTTATCAGCAACAAACGACCAACACCGTAGAGGAGCCCCTGGATCTCATCAGGCTCAGCCTGGATGAGCGCATTTATGTGAAGATGAGAAACGACCGGGAGCTGCGAGGCAGATTGCATGTAAGTAAACATCTCACGTTTCCTTGAAATCGGAGCGTGTGCTTCTCATTCCTTCCTGCCCTCGCTCCTTCGAATGTAGAAACTGTCTAGTGTGAGAGAGCATTTTGAAATGCGGAAGAAAGGGATGTGAAAAGTCATTCCTATTTGAATGAACTCGGTACAGCTATATTTCCAACATTCTTTTTCTCAGCAGGAATGTTATTAGTCCATCTTCATTCCCTTCATTTTTTGCTTTTATTTGTAAATAAATTTGCCCTCCGTTCTTGCTTAAATTTTTTTAGTTACTGATACACGTTTTACTATGAAAAAGATAAAAGCACAGAAATGCATAGAGGAAAAGGTGAAATCCCACTTCCTCTGTTGGTAGCCACTGTAAGAATCAGGTCTGTGCTCATCCAGATCTCTCGAGGATGTTTGTACACACGTGTGTGTCTTTGCATATATGTGCGCTATATACACCACCTATAAAAAATGGAATCTTGCTACATTCTTTGTACCTTTTTCATGTACTATTAGAAATAACTGATTATGAATGTATATACATCTCCTTTGTTTTCATTAGGAGGACCTAGACAGCGATCTGATTACCACAGAGGATTCTCAATAATAGTGACATTTATATTAGCTTCCCTGTCTTGCTACTATAAATAATGCACGTATTTCTTCACATTTGGATTATTTCTGTAGAATCGGTGCCTTCAAACACTGAAAGTTCTGCCTCTCTTTGATGACTTCTTGCTTTCCCAACTATGCTGTTTTTATTGCTGTTACTCGACCCCAAACTGATTAAAAATGCTAACGCTTACTGAGAATAAACTTTATGTCAGGTACTAATATTCTAAGTGTTTTGTATGTGGTGTCTCATTTAATCTTCTTTTGGAGGGAGGTACTTGGGATTGAACCCAAGGGCACTTTACCACTGAGCTACATCCCTAGCCCTTTTTTTATTTTTATTTTTTATTTTGAGACAGGGCCTCGGTAAATTGCTGAGGCTGGCCTTGAACCTGCGATCCTCCTGTCTGAGCCCCCTGAGCTGCTGGGATTGTAGGCGCGCACCACTGAGCCAGGCTCACTTAATCTTTATAACAACCCTGTGACATCCCTCATAGACCACTAATTATCCCTGCCTTGCAGTTGAGAAAGTCCAGGCTCAAAAAGGTGAAGTTCCTTGCTCGTGACGTAGCCAGTAAAAGAAAACTAGAGTCTGAGTGCAGGCCGTCTCACTTCAGCCCCACCCCCGAGTGCTCTGACTGTGCCTTCCATGAAACCTAAAGACAGTCTCTGGGGACAGAAAGGAGACAAGGACCTAGGGGGCAGTAGCTTTAATCCAAGAAGAGGAACTCCAGGAAATGAAGTAGTGTTAACTTTGGGGAGAAAAACAAGAGTGCAGCCCAACTCTGTGAGTCTGTTCCACATGGAGAGCTCCCAGGACAGATGTGACCCTTAGCTCCTGGAGGCCTCTTCCGTTTCCTGCGTAGCCCCGACTGCCTCTACGAGGGCCCAAACTTTCCGTTTGTTTTCCTGTCCTCACCTGCACACTGAGGACCCAGGAGGTCCACCTTTGAGCAGCGTGCGTGAACTTTGGAGGTTGCACGGAAAATCTTACGACATTTGTTCATCAAGCCCACGGGTGCCAGGCACATTTAAGTTCTGCAGAGATTGCTTTGCCTACGTTAGCAGAATAGGGAGGGTCAGATGACAGCGTCCTGTGTCTCTAGAAGACTGTGCTGCCGTCGGCGTAGCACTTGAGGAATTACTGTCTCTTCTCCTGTTTCTTGTCACACTTACAAGTGGAATTGAAAGAAGTCTACTGATAAGTGATAAATATGCTATTTTTTGTAATTAAATGATATGACTACCTTGGATAAAAAGTAAAGTGGATACTTAAAAAATTATTTCCAGTTATTTTTAGTAGATTGGTTTTTGGCCATTAGAAGTGGTGTTATTTGTTTAGGTCAATAAAGTCGCCTTGCAGATGATCTGTGAAAAGCAGCCCAGCAGGGTTATTCGTTACTCGCATGTAGAAGTTGAGGTGTAAGGTGCTGGGGAGGCGCCTCACGGTACGGCGCTTGCCTGGCATGCATGAAACCCAGGTTCGATCCCCAGTGCCACACGCGTGGCTAAGTGGAGGAAAAACAAAAGCAGATGAAAAAGTTTTTAAAAATTGACTCTTTCTCTCTCACTCTTATTCTGTCTCTCTTGAAATAAAAGGTGGGGGGCTGGAGCAGTGGCTCAGTAATAGAGCTCCTCCCTGGCAGTCTCGAGGACCCAGGTTCCAACCCCAGCACCACGTACACAACTAAGCATTGGAAAAACTAAAAAAGGACACACGAAAAGTAAATAAAATTGATTCATTTTCTCTCGCTCTCTCTCCCTCTCCCTCCCTCCTCCCTCTTTTAATTTTTTTTTAAAGGTCTGGGGATGAGGCCCAGTACCAAAAAAAAAATCATTGGCGTAAGCGTTCAATGCGTTACTCGTAACTGCACCTTTTGCCTTGTAAGCCCCGATCCTTGTTTGTTTGCTTTTTAGAAAGAGGGGACAGTGAGAGAGAGAGAAGCATGATTTTTTAATTTGATTTTTCATGTGACTCTCTTTTCATTCCTCAGAGGCTTGGCTGTGCGCGTGGTGCTGGGCTTTGAACTCACGCACTAGCGCACGCCAGGCAAGCACTGCAACTGCCGAGCCCGGGCTCCAGCCCCCATTCGTTGTTTCCTAATGGAATTGTTGAATTTTCTGATTCCCTGCCCTCCCACTTCAGGCTTATGATCAGCATTTAAATATGATATTGGGAGATGTGGAAGAGACTGTGACCACCATAGAAATCGATGAAGAGACGTACGAAGAGATTTATAAAGTAAGTCACCCGATTCTGCTCATCGCTTTGAAAACGTCAGTTCCCAACATGTAGCGGCTTCGCACGTGGACAGAAAGCCGGGCATGTTTGATACCTCCTTGTGGGCTTGATAGAGAGTGTAATTAAAAGCAGAGCTTTGAGGTCAGACGCATCTGGTTTCCACTACTGACCTGGCCACTGCCTATCTGGACTCCCTTGGGCAAGAGAATTAACCGAGCAGGCTTCTCCTGGCGGCAGGAATGCTGCCCATAGCTCGCAGGGCTGCCAGGTGCAGGGTGCGCCTGGGTGCTGCCGAACCGCAGCAGTGCAGGGTGGCGTTCTTCCACGGGTGTGCACTTGATCTCCCAGTGCTTAGTCTATTAGAAACCAAAGCTGAGTCGTTCAACAGTATTCGTTAATTTAGAAATCCAAACCTGTCACGTTGTTAATGTAAGTAACATTTTTATGAACAATAACTGTGTTTTCTAAAACAGCATTTAGTGAGGTGTGTGAGTGTCGCAGTTCTGCCAGTCTCTTTAAAGCCTGGCTTTACTCGATGACAACTGGGTTTGCGTGCTTCTTCCTGTTTTTCCCCCATTGTAATGCTCTGCCGTAGTTGAAGGTCTGACCACAGATAGGCGCTTGGAACGGTCAGTGCGTGTTTTCAGACACTTGCTGCTGGCGCTGTACCCACACTCAACAAGTGGCAGTTTCTTGAGGGTTAGCTGCATGTGGCCTCTGAAACCCTCAGCTTCTTACACCGCGAATGTTTATGGATCTGCCTTACACTCACTCTGAGTGGGTCTTTGGTAAGATGCGTGATTTGGTAACAGCAGATACTGGTCATTCTGAAATCGCTAGTTCATCGAGTCATGCGCATCTTCCCAATAATGACGCATTTCATCATTCACTATTTTAATATTCACTTTGTTAATATCTCATCAAAAAAGTGTAAATATTACAGAGCCAGACCCTGCTCGACTGCAGTGGCTCAGCGGTCCACCTGGCAGGCACGAGGACCCTGGTTCAAACCCCAGCACCACAGACGCAACTGTGTCAGAAAAACAGGAACCAGATGAAAACCTAAATTAAAAAAAAAAAGGATTCTGTCTTTCTCTCACTCTCCATTTCTTTCTCTTAAGAAGAAAAATAATAGTGGGCTTGGCTTTCAGGACTTTCTGAGTTCACACCGTGGTGCTTTTACATAACTGACTCCCCAAATTTCCTGACCCCCCTGTGACTCAGTTTCCCTGTGCGTGAGATGGGAGTAGTAACAGGACCTGCTCTTAGAGCTGTGGAGGATTTGCTGGTGCGTGACACAGAAAGCCTTCAGGTAGAGACGGGCGCCCGGTGAGTGCCCGAGCTTGACCTTGGTGGGGTTCTGTAGTCGCGCTGTCCTGTGCTCCTCCCGTCTGACCACTGCTGACTCCTTGCCCAGGGTTCCTTTCCTGCTGTCTCTAAGCACAGGCATTTATTTTTTCCACCTGTATCTATATTTTTTCTACTGAAAGTATCACCTAGTATTTGTTGTTTTTGTGAGGTTTTTTGTTTGTTTGTTTACATTTCACGTTTTTAACCGGGTGCGACTATAATGTTCCATTTTCATGGTGCACCTTCTTTTTCTTAGACTTTCGCATCTCTAAGATGTGGTTGCTTCTTGTAGCTGAGATAATAAGAAAAATAGTATCAGTTTAATTGGCCACATTTTTCCTTTTTCATTTCAACCAAAGCTCACAAGTGGTTTCTAAGATGCGGGATACACAGCTTGACGTTCGTCTTTTTTTACATAACATTATTAAAATCAGAATTTACAACAGAAGTAGATTTTTCATAGACATTTTGATGCTCTCATCTTGAAATCTGCTTATGAAAGGAAGACTGTTCAGCTGTGGCTCTGATCTTGGAGGGAGGGGACCACCACAGTTCAAGTTCGCAGTGACAGTGGGATCCATCTGTCCCCCTGCCAACCTCCTCTGAGACTAAATGGCCTCACGCAGGCCCATCATGGTCTCGCTCTCTCCTCTGTTGAAATGACTAGCAGACATCTACCTCACCCACTCAGCAGGGGACGCGCAGGTCTAGGTGTTTTGTGGGGTTTTTCCCGCCTCGTGCTGGACTCCTGAATAATTCTGCCGACTCCTGATTTGGTGATGGGAAGGCAGAAAGTTACCAGCTTTGCCCTCTTCACTCTCGCTGCTCCGCGGCTGGAGCGCCCGTTCTGTAGACTGCTGACGCTGACGGTCGTGGGTATCTTAGGCCTCCATCCTCTTTCCAGCCGTCCAGCGTGTTTTCCAGGTACCTGGGGTTTCTCCTAGGAGGTTGGACTCTTTCTCTTAGAGATCGGAAGCCAGCACCTCCCTCACATTAACGTTGCCCCTTTGCCTTGCTACGTGTGGCAGGAAGACCACACCCTTAACCCGTTCTTCGGCTCACAGCTGAGTTGCACTGAGTATTTTACTAGGCCTTGCTCATCACTTTTATTTGAATACTTCAGAGTTGAGCTCTAAAAGCGCCTGGCTCATCTAACCCTGGGAATCCTGTTCCTTATCCTCTCTGCTTGAAAACCAGCCAGATTGTGCCTGTTCATCTCCTCGAGGTTCTGAATGCTGAAGGCCTCACGGAACAGCAGTGCCCGCCAACGTTTGGCCTTCCCAAAATCTTCCTTCAGAGCCTCTGTTGAGGAGGCCTCTGGGCAGCTTCCCAAGCTGGTCTCATATTTTGCCAATCATCATAAGGATTTCAAACGTTCCATGTTTCCTCAGTACCCAGAGCCTGAGCACTGAGAGAGCCTCAAGAGATCCATTGTGGGGCTGGAGCGGTGCTCAGTAGTTGGGGCGCTTGCCTTGCTTGTATGAGGACCCAGTTTGAACCCCAGCACCACATACGTAACTAAGAGTGGGAGAAGCAAAGGCCAGATGAAGAAGCAAAGTTGATTCCCTCTCCCTCGTGGACGCCTGCCTGCCCTCGGAGCCCGTGACAGCCTGAGTAGGGTTTCCGGGTCGGCACACTGCAGGTGGTAAATCAGGGACCCAGGCTGCTGCTGTCGGGGGCTCAGTGTCTCCTGAGTCCATCAGTGGCGGGGGAACAACCACAACTGGGCCGCCGTGGGAGGTTTGTGGGTGGCCTGGATGAGCCCCGTACGCCCCCCGCTGCCTAAAGCCCAAGATCTGGTTGCAGGAGGACCGTGGGTTTGGTAGATGCCCCAGTGTCCACCAGGAAAGGAAAAGCAAGCAGGTGGGGTCTTCGTGCCACAAAGATGCCTGAGCAGGGTTTTTTTTTGTTTTGTTTTGTTTTTTTAAAGAAAGAGGGACAGTGAGAGAGACAGAGAAAGAGAGAAACAACTTTATTTAGTTTTTTCACATGGCCTTAGTTGCTCCAACACTCAGTTGTGTGCGTGGTGCTGGGGTTTGAACCCGGGTCCTCGTGCTTGCCAGGCAAGCGCCGAAACCGCTGAGCCACCGCTCCAGCCCCTGAGCAGGGTTTTTTTACTCCCAATTTTTTTTGTGTTATGACAACAACTTTTTTTTTTCAGTTTC
>PVKS010042958.1:0-15142 GCA_004027875.1 Aplodontia rufa | reverse complement strand
CAAGGTAGCTGGTTTAATACCTAGCTCCTTGATCCATTTTGATTTGATTCTTGTGCAAGGAGAAAGATATGGGTCTAATTTCAACTTTCTGCAAGTGGCTGACCAGTTTGTCCAGCACCATTTGTTGAAGAGGCTGTCACTTCTCCATGTAATATTTTGTCCCCCTTTGTCAAAAATCAGATGTTTAAAGATTTGAGGGGTTGTTTTGGGGTCTTACCAGAAGGATTTTTATGTAATATGTATAATTTATCCCATAAACAGGGATTAGGCAAAACTGCTTTGTGATAATATTTAAATACATCACTGTATTAATCCATTTACCACTGCTGTAACAAAATGTCTTAACTGGGTAATTTGTAAAGGAAAGAAATTTGTTTAGTTCATAGTTCTGGAGGTTCAAGAGCATGGCACTGGCTTCTGCTTACCTTTGGAGAGGGCTTCATGGTGGCTAGGATCACTGAGGTGGGAGTACAAGCAAGGGGGATCCCATCACAAGACAGGGAGTCAGAGAGTGGGAGGGACCACTCTTTTTATAAGAACTTGTGCTTGTTGGAGCTAACTTACTCCAGGAGACCAGTATTAACTCCTTCTGAGGCAAAACCCTCAAAGACCTAACTACCTTCCACTTGGCCCTACCTCTTCTTATTTTTGGTGCAGGAGGTTGAACCTAAGGCTTGTGCATACTAAACACGTGCTCTACCTAGCTGTACCCTAGCTGCTCAGCCACACTTCTTAAAGCTTTCACTACCACTCATATCACCATGCTAGGGACAATGGTTCCAACGCATGAGCTTTTGGGGAACATGCTACATCTAAACCATAGAAATCAGCAATAAGCATCACAAAGGGAAAGCGGACCTCTTTTTCATCAGTCTGAATGATGCTGTTGCAGAAAAGGAGTTTCTTAGCAGTACACACAGTTGCAGCAAGGTATTGAAAAAGGAAATAAAGAGTAACCTGAACTCATCAGACATTCTCTAACCTGCCCATCCGGGCGTTTTTCATATTGCTTATATTTAACGTCGTTTGGTTCCATCTGTGCATCTTAAACAGGCATTACATATCTAATTCCTCAAGGCCCTATTTTGAGTTAGTAGTACATAAAATTTTCAGTCATAAGTAGAAGGCTATAAAAAGAAGTTTATAATACCAATTCTAGATGTGACTTTTATCAGCATTTAATTATTCATTGGCATTTTACCAAAACATGTGACAGAAGTAGATGAGCTATAACTCTTAGACTTAATTCTCCAACTTCCCTGTATTAACTGATTTTAATACTTACCATGTACAGACTCCTCTAAGGGAATTTGTCAGACTACAGCCCTCTGCAGAGGAGTTATCGCAAAGTACTCATGCTCTATGCTGTGTGAACCCACACAGCGGCCATACCTGCCTGGTCCAAAGCAGATAATTTTTTTTAATTGGTTCTTTATAGGTGTACATGACATAAGATTATACAATAACTTAATTATAAAATCACAGTTTAACTTGTTCTAATTCAGTCTTCCATTTACCCCTCTCTTCCTCCCGCTTCATTTTTTAAAATATACATGACAATAGAATGTACATTAATATAATTATAAAAGCTTGGCATATACCTGGTATTAAATCAATTCCCTGTATTTCTCCTTCCCCCACTCTGTTCTCTTCCCTTTAGTCTTCCAATCTTTGTTATTTACTAGTTTTTTTATTTATTGACTTGCTGATATACATATTGATAAGATTCGCTATGATATGTGCACATACGAACATGAGAAAGTCAAGTCTGATTCATTCCATTAATTTTGCCTATCTCATTCTTCCTCCATTTCCTTGCCCTTTATTCCTATGTTCCTTTCATTATTTTGGGTGAGCTTCCACATATCAAAGAGAACATTCAACCTTTGATTTTTTTCAGACTGGCGGATTTCACTTAGCATGATATCCTCCAGTTCCATCCATTTGCCAGCAAATGACATAATATCCATCCTTATGGCTGAGTAGTACACCACTGTTTGCATATACCACAATTTCTTTATCCATTCACCCATTAAAGTGCACCTTGACTGGATCCATAGCTTAGATATGGTGAATTGCAAAGCAGCCAATTTTAAAAAAAATTTTTTTTTGAGAGAATCAACTTTAGTTTTCCACGTGGCTTTCATTGCTCTGACACTTCATTGTGTACACGGAAAGCAGCCAATTTTTAACTGATAAGTGAACCTAGCATAAAAGCTCTTCTCAGCTGAGGCCAAATACTCTCTTGGGAGTGAACTGAGAACCATGGAGAGATTCAATCAGTTGGCAAATGGAGCAGAGGCTGAAAAGCATCACAGAATAAGGCCACGGGTGCTGGGGCACATAAATAAAAAGTTATAAGGAAACAAAAGGTATGATAAAAAGTTATATATGCCAGGGATAAAGAGGGTGGTAAGGAATGAAGGGACAAAAAGACAAGAGCAAAGAGGAGTTGAGGATCTTCATGAAAATAATGAGGGATCACAATAAAGCATTAGGAAGTCTCACCATGGAGGGGGGGAAAAAAAAGAAAATCCACTCTAACCCTGAAGCTAATTAGCCACACATTTCCAGTTTTCTTAATTCCAAACTGTAGTAGAGATGCTGTTCTTCCTGGGTTATTCCTTCTCTCATGCAACATGTGCTACACTGAATCACCACTACCCAAAAGAACTTCAGTGAATCAGAAAGAGTTCCGCACAGTAAGACTAGGGAAGGAGGTTTGGTATGAGAATGATGAAATTAATCATAAAAATAAAATGAATTCCACAGAGATTTAAAAAATAATGAGCCTACAAATAAACAATTAAATATCTGGAATAAATAAATATTTTTAATTTTTAAATAAAACAAGTAGATCTTTTTTAAATAAATGGCAAAATGATACAAAAATGGAAAGCCTAATAATCCTAAAGAAACTGTTCTGTAATTAAAGCCCTTTCAGCAAAAAAGCTGTAAACCCAGCTAATATTCCCACTAAATTCTAGAAAACATTTAAGAAATAGCACTAATATAACACAAATTTTTCTAGAGAACAGAACAAAAGGGAACTCTTTCCAAATCATTTCATAAGGCTAATATAATATGGATAACAAAGCCTGACAGGATCATTACAAGAAAGACAATTTTGAGACCAATTTTACCTATAAATATTTTTAATCATACAAAACTCCTTCATGAAATTTTAATAAACAAATACAAGGCTTAGAGTTTCTGAGAAATATAAGATTGGTTTAATATTCAAAGCCAATCAATATAATTCACTGCACTAAAAGAATAAAGAAATTATCTAATGATCTTCAATGATATAGGAAAAGCATAAAGGTTAACATCCACTTGTGGAAAGAAAAAAAAAAGACCTGATAAGATAAAGATACAAAAGGTACAAGGATGGGAGAGAAAATAATGAAACTGTCATTATTCCTAAAGCTATGTTCCCAGAAACAAAATTATTAGAATCAATAAATGAAGTCAGCAAAATCAAATTAGATACACAAGTTCAGTATTCAAAACACAACTTTACCTCTACATTTCAGCACTAAGTAATTAAAAATAAATATTTTTAATCATATAATTTACCACAGTATCAAAATAAATCAAATGCTTAGGAATAAACCTAATAAGATGAGTAAGATCTTTACACCGAAAACTGTAAAACATTATGGAAGGAAATTAAAAAGACCTGATTAAATGAAGTAGTATACTACGTTCATGAACTGGAAGGCTCAATATTGCAATTCTATACAATTAATAATGTTATAATAATGCTATAGCAGTGGAGGAGAACAGAATCCAGAAGTACTTTGGCATGTATACCATTCATTGATAATAACAAAAGAGACACAGCACCTCTGACAAAGGACAATGGTCTTTTTGATAACTTGTGCTGGGTTAAAGAATGTTTACATTGAAAAAATAGGAAATCTTGATTCTCTACTTTACATGATAAAGAAAAATCAATTCTAGATAGATTATAGGTGTGAAATATAGGAACAAATAATAGGGCCATCAGACAATAACATATGGTATAGGTGACAATTTCTTAAACAGATTTCAAATCACAAGGACTATACAGGAGAAGATTGAAAAACTGGAGTACATTAAAATTAATAAGTTCTATTTGTTAAATGATACCATTAAGAGAATGAAAATCTAAATAACAGAAGATATATACATTATGTATTTCCCAAAAACTTGAATCCTAAAACTCAAAAGAAAAAAACCGAAAAGAATATGACAAAAGCAGACCATTCAAATAGTCACTAAGAATATGAAAAATTGTCCAACCAATTTCAAGGGCCATTCGGAAAGTGCAAATCAAATCATAAAAAGATACCACAACTCCATGTGTACAGCTAAAGTTTAGAAAAACTGTCAACGTTAAGTTTTGGTAAAGATGAGAAAACAACTGGAGTTCTTGTACTGCTATTGGGGAAATAAATTGTATTTCATTTTGAAAAACCTTAGCAGCATCTACTAAAACTGAAAACAGACGTAGACTAAGAATTGTGTTCCCAAGTACATGTCAAACAGAAATGCATATGATAAATAACAAAAGATAAGTATAAGATTGTTTATAGCATTACTTTTCAAAATAGCCTCAAATTGGAAGTAATTCAAATGTTTATCCACAATAGAACAGTTAAATTGTGATATATTCATACAAAGAATTCTATGAGACAATGGAAATAAACTACAAGCAAAAACTATGGATGATTCTTACAAAAACAACGTTGGATCAGAGAAGGTATATGCAGAGTATATATTCTATGGTTCTATTTATATAAAGTTCAAAAACAGACAAAACTATAATGTATGCTGAAATAAATTAGGGCTTTTTAGGGAAGAGTAGGTAGTGGGAGGACCTCCCCACACTAGAAGGAGCACCATTTCTATGCTTCTATTTTATTTCTGGATTTCAATATTGGACACTTCAGTAACTGAAAATTGACCAAGCCAGACTCCTATGATCTGTGCATGTTATATTTCAACAGAGGTTAGTTTGAAAAGAAAATTAAGTCATTCTCACAAATTAACCTAACAAGCAATGCAATTCCAGAAGCTAATTTGAAGTTTGACAGAGGAAAAAGAAAAAAAAATCATACCATTTTAAAGAAACGCAACTTATTGGGAGAGATTTTATTGTTAAGTTATAGTGAATAAAATTCTGTGGTACAGCTTTATAAAAATGCCAACAGACCAGTCACAGAAAGCTCACAAACAAATCCACAGAGGGTACTTTGAAGCATATCAGTGATGGGATTACAAGTCAGCCAAAAGAGATACAATATTCAATTACAGTGATGGGATAATTCGGTATGCATATGAAAATGGAGTGAGGCCTCTCACACAAGTTCCTCCAGATCAAATCCAGATGGATGAATGAACTAAATATGAAAAGCAAAACTTAAAGTTTTTGAAGAAAACCTAGGAGATTAGATTAATAACTTCAAAATAGAGAATTATTTAATGAACAAAAACAGAAAGATAATAAAATTCTGCCTTTAGGTACATGTCAAACAGAAATGTATATGATACTTAATAAAAGGTAAGCAAGAGATTGTTCACATCAGTACTTTCATGATCACCTCAAATTGTAATACAAAAGTCCAACATGTAAAAAGATATAAAATGTGAAATAGTCAAACTGAATTCTATGAGACAACAGAAAATACATAAATCATAACGAGAAATCTTTGTCAAAAGAAATCATCAAACACAAAATAAAAAGGCATCCCACAAGGTAGCAGTGTCCAGAATACATAAGTCACTCCTACACATTAATAACACTAATACAGCAGAACAATGGGCAAAGGATCTGAATACGATCTTTGAAGAGAAAAACACACAAAAGGTCAAAAAGCACATCGGTAATTAGCAAAAGGAAAATATAACCAGCCGCACTGTACAAGGGTCCCACAAGAGACTGCTAACACTTATCTGGAAGAATACTGGGTAAGCATCCAAAGGACACGAACTCACTATGTTGAAGAGACATCTGCACTCCCAAGTTCATTGTTGCACTATTCATGATAGCCAAGAAGTGGTAACAACCTAAGTGTCCATTGCTGGTGAATGGATAAAGATAATGTGGTACATTAACACAATGAAATACACTCAGTCATTAAAAAGCATGGAATACTGTCCTGTGTGGCAACATAAGCCAGGTACCATATAATCACACTCATATGGAATCTACAAAAGTTGATCTCACTCAAATTGAGAATACAATGGTGGCTGCTAGCAGCTGGAGAGAGTAACATTATTATGTATTTCAACAAGCTAGAAGAAAAGATTTTTAAATGCCTTCACCATAAAGAAACCATAAATGTTTGAGGAGACAGACATGTTTACCCTGATTTAAACACTACATAAAGTACAAACGTATCAAAACATCACAAGGTGCCCCATCAATATACACAATTTTTGTTTTGATGTATCAAGTAAAAATAAATTTAAATGGATGGAAATGCAGAGCATCATGCCAAGTCAAATAAGTCAGACTCAGAAAATTATGTGGAAGCTAAAGCAAAATAAGGAAAAGAAGGCAGAGTGTATGTGTAGGGGCTCTAATATAGATATACAAGAAAGATCAGTGGAACAGAAGGTGGAGAATAAGAGGGAAAGAGGAAGGATGGGAAAGGGGAGGAAATACGGAATGAATTTTTAAAAATCATGCTATATACACATATAAATGCACCAAAGTGAATTTCACCTTTATGTATATGTAGAAAACACAAATCAAAAATAAATAAATAAAGGAGTAAACGGAAGATCAGTACAGTAAAGGAAGGAGAATAGGGGGAGAGGAGTTATGTGGGGGGAGTGGAGATTGAAATCAAATTCCTTCCATGTATGATTTTGTCCAACTACTATGTATAAATAGATGTATGAATCCAACTACTATGTATAATTATAATGCTATAATAAAATAAATAAATATCAGTGGTAAGCAGGTAAAAAAATAAATTTAAAGAGAAAGATTAAAGAAATGTGAATAGGGAAGAGAAATAATTTTACACATGTATCAGATTATAATAAAGGTGAAAAATCTCTAACGGAGCATGTTGTCAAAGATATGGAGAACAATTCGGAACTGCCTAGCAAAGTTAAAGCTTCCGTATAATGGTCTATATGGCCCAGCAATTTCTTTTTTAAATATCTACCCTAGAAAAATATACTAAGGCTGAAAATGACATTAATAACATTATTAAAATTATTCATGTAGTACAGTTTGTATTCATAATAGAAATAATCTACTTGTGTATCACTGGAAAAATAAATCTATTTGCATATTTACTAAAACAATATTTGTAATGTAGAATACAACCAGATAGGTTCAGTGGAACATTTGTGTACATTTAAATCAATAGAGGGCATAATTGTATATTTTAGTAGATACATATATGTCAAATAGAAGAATAAAAACTACCTATAAGGATGACAGTATCAGGATAATGGTTACCAGAGAGTGTAGGAAGTGAGGAGGGAAGACAAGGGATGGCAGTTAATTAGGTATCATCCTAACTATACCTGTAAGACATCATTTACCCTTAATAAACCTAAAGTAAATATTATGAAGCATCAACTCTTATGATATTGGTGCAATGGGTAAATGGGTATCTTTTATACTGTTTTCTTTCATTTTGAAATAGTAAATCATCAAAAATCAAATGAATAGTTATTTCATAGAACATCATCAGGAGCAATCAAATAACTTTTCCAAACATTTTCATAATTTAGGAAATTTTTCAAATGACATTTTGTTTTTGGAACTTTTAGAACATCACATAAAAATAAAGCAATAGATAAAAGTCCAAAGTGGGAAGTGGAAGAATACAACACCAGGGAGAACACTACAAGGAGGGAGGCCCGTGCCACACCCAGACTTCCTGAACTGAGCCTGCCTGCACTGTTACAGGAGCCACCACCAGCAGGACCACCACACTCAGGACACAGGTGGAAACACAGGGAGCTATGACGAAAACACGCCTTCTATCTTGTTGAAGCCTGGTTCCTTCCCATAATGCCTTGAAAGATAAGAATACCTAAACTTATTGTTCAGTTTGGATCTTTCATCTAATGAGAATCAGTACTCAAAAGGTTATGTTTTGAAATCTTAGTTTGATAAATTATTTTAATAAGAGAGTGATAAAGCATCTTATAATTTATAGCTAAAAAACAGGTTCTGCTTCTGCATTGTCATTAACTAGGTACACCTCACTTTCTCCTCTGTAAGACTGAGTAATAACAGAAATCTTGGCTGTATGTGAATTTTGTGAAGTTCAAAATAAATATAAAATTCCTTTGAAACTATAAGTGCTGCAACAATATTTGTAAATCATCATTTGTTAAAAATAGAAGATGCCTGAAACAGTCACCATAAGAAAACTTCCAGTATACTATATACTAATTAACGTAAACAGAAGGAATGAACTAAAGGAAATAGAAATAAATTTTGCTTGGGCCAAATGTAAAAGTCAGAGGCGAAACATATTTGAAGGGTTTGATTAAGTAAAATTATGTGTGGAGCACTCACACGAACAGCATGTTACTCTCTTTTGAATTTAGGTTGTGAGTTGGCTAAACCGACATATTACCGAAAGTGGATATGCAAGTCTGATATTTCCCAATGACAAAAGAAATGGCATTTTTCTTTTATATTGAACTGCAGAGAAATTGCAGACTTTTAAAACCAACTTACACATACATTTCTTCTTCCATTTCTCCTACGTTTAGTATAGGATAAAAGAGTTTCTAATTCATTTGAACTTTAGGACTTGGAGCCAATTAATATATAAAATTATTAATTCTTTGTACATACAGAGAAAATATTATGTACAAATTTAGCCTTCACAGTTTTAATATTTAAACAATGTTTACTTGGCTGGGAAACAGTTCTTTCCTTGATACCACAGGACTGAGTGGTGAATGACTGCTGGAACAAAACAATCCTTAAAGAACTTCTTTAACCAGATAAAGATATCTACCAAAAGCCTACAGCAAACTCCAGACAAAATGGTGAAAGAAGTTTTATGCCAAAGCTTAAAACTCAAAGGATTTGGCAGTGTTTCGTATCCCTCTAGAGGAGCCTGTTCCTTCTACATCAATCAAGCAGGATGCTCTCATTTTTTTAGAGGTCTCAGGCAGTATAACATGGCAATAAAAAGAAATTAAAGGCATAAGGACTATAAAGGACAATGCAAAGATGTCATTCACAGGTCACATGGTCTGCAAAGAAAACGACATGGAATCTGTACAAAAATAATTAATGAGAATCTAGCAAAGTAAATAGATTCATGATATAGCAAAATTAGATTGCAAAATTAACTGCATTTTTTGGTAAGAGTAATAAATAATTAGGAAACATAATTGTAAAAAATATGACCTATGAACCAATAGAAAGCACTTAGAAATAAATCCAATAACTTAGAAATCCATACAGATGAAAATTTTTAATTTCATTGAAAAGACTAAAAGAAAACCTAAATAAAAGTGCATTGCATTCATGGAAGGACCTACTCATGTGTCATATCTGCATTAAATACCAACCATTTCCCAAACTGATTTAAAAATCCCAATCCCATGCGCACTTCTCCCTATCCCAAGAAGTGAGCAACTTGATTCTAAAATGAAATGGAGAAGCAAATGTGAAAAAAAGTCAACAAGCTCTGTTAGAAGAATAATAAGTGGGGAGAACATTCCCCTTCAGGTATAAAGGATTATTACAATACTATACAGAAAGTATTGTATTGAAAGGAAGACTGTGATTCTTGCTTAGGGACAAAACAAACAAACAAAAAAACACTAAGCAGTCACAAATAACAGTATCCAAAATAGACCTATGAAAACTTAATATGTCACCAATAATTCTATATGTTGATGGGGAATGAATGAGTTATTGTAAAACTGGTGTGGAACAACTGATAATCCTTATAGAAACATACAGTGATAAAAACCCTACATCTGAAAATGAAATTTTAAAAGTCTACTAAAAAATTATAGCAGAGTATTTTTACAACCTCAGGAAGTGAAAGAATTTCTTTCTTAAAAAAGGCTGTGTGAGGGGCTGGAGCGGTGGCTCAGTGGATTCGGCATGGTCCCTGGCAGGCGCAGGGACCCGGGTTCAAACCCCAGCACCACGTACACAACTAAGTGTTGGAGCAACGAAGGCCATGTGAAAAACTAAATAAAGTTGTTTCTCTCTTAAAAAAAAAAAAAAAAAAAAGGCTGTGTGATAACTTTATTTAAAGTTATTAGATTAGTATACATGAGATAAAAAGTATAAAAATACATATTGAGGTATATAAACATGGCCCCATAAAAATGGAGAAATATTCGATATTTGTTAAGTGATATAATATTATAGCATTAACAAAGCAGAACCATATAATGCAAAAAAAAAAAAGATATGGAAAGAGACCATGGCAACACATGGATATTCTAGAAAATTGGTAAGGGCAGACAAGCTGGGCAATATATATGCTGATTGGTACCATTAGGTGAATCAGTAAATCACTACTTCATCCCTAGATGTCTATCTAATATGAGTGGACTGAAAATTCTAAATGTGAAAAAAATATTTTGTGGAAGAAAACAGAATTAAACTTCAAAATTGGAACTGTGTATATCACCCACAAATGATGGGATTAATTAAGTATATTGCATTTTAAAACAACTCTATCCTCAAATATTATAAACAATAAATAGAAAAGCCCAAATCTTGGAAAGATGTGTGATTCCATATAACTGACAAATCATTTTTATGTGCACATATATACTCTGAAACACATGTAATTTTATATATAAATATATGAAACATATGCATGAAACACACATAAATACATACACAAACACAAAATATATGTAAAGTTAAATCTTTAGCTCTGGGGAGTGACAATGGCCAAATTATATTGTTTTATGGTCTGCATGTATGAATATGTAACAACAAATCCCATCAACAAGTACAACTATAGTGCACCAATAAAAATGTGGAAAAAATAAAAATTAAATTTAAAACAGGCAATTAGCAAAAGAGAAAACAAGTGACAAAATAACCCCTACCATAATCCCCTCCACCATTTTCTTCTCCATCATCATCAGGCACAGCAGCATTCACTTGTAAAAGGAAGGACTGATATTTACTGCATTAAAATTAACACTTCTGAGTCATCAAAAAAGAGAGCATATTGAAAGTGAAAAGACAAAAATTAGCCTATGTAAACTCTTTTAACACTAAAATATTAGATTCTTTATCATTTTAAAGTTATATGAGGGGCGCAGGATGGGAGTTGAAAGAAGGCTACTTCTTTCCATCCGGTCCATGACCGGATGAAAAAACTCCAGGACAACTCCATTACTACGAGGTGCATTTTGGAGACGATAACCATGGAACACAGTGTTAGTTTGGGGAGTTGTTTGGATGATCAGAGATTTGGGAGCAATAAGTGGAAAAGAGGGATTATTTCCATCCCTGCTGGGACACAGCAGCCTCAGCTGCATCTGCTATTAATCCCAATCAGCACAGGAGTGGGGGAGGAGACAAACATAACCCACAAGCAAATCTACTGCTGAGAAGCCACATTCTATAAGAGATTGTGCATTGGGCTCAACTAGAGAAACCCCTTTGGCACCTCCACTGTGAAAGGGGAGAACAATGTCTTTCAGCTGCCTGTGCAAAGGAATCTTTTGGAGCAGACTGACCAGCTGGAGTGAGTTGTGAGCTCAGTACAGGCTCCTCCATAACTGGCCAGGAGACAGACAGTGTTTACAGGCAGAACTGTGATGGGGAGACGTGGTACAGGCCCAGTTCCCACTTTGCTTACGGAGACTCAGCTTTGTGGACTAAAGAGTGGCTTTGCTCAGCCCAGTCCACTCCCACCCCAGCCAGAACGATCACGTGATAAGCCAAACTCTAAGAGTCCACAGTCTGAGCTCAAAAAATCATGGAGTACGGGGAGTGCAACCACCAGCAGAGGGAGCATAGAAAGCATCTCATCTCCCTTGAGCATAAAAGCCTTAAGACTCCTTGGGGCTGGAGCAGTGGCTCAGCACCTTGGTTGGGATCAAAGGAATGTATCTTAACTATGTAAAGGCCATGTATGACAAACCCTCAGCTAGTATAATACTAAATGGAGAAAAGCTGAAAACATTTCCACTGAAATCGGGAACAAGATAAGGCTGTCCACTCTCACCACTTTAATTCAAAATTGTTCTTGAGACCCTAGCTGGAGCAATAAGGCAAGAGAAGGAAATCAAAGGGATAATAATAGGAAGAGGGGAAGTCAAACTCTCCCTTTTTGCTGACAATATGATCCTGTATCTGGAAGATCCAAAAAACTCCACCAGAAAACTGCTTGAACTTATAAAAAAACTTAGCAAAGTAGCAGGCTACAGGATCAATACCCATAAATCAATAGCTTTCCTATAAACTAACAGTAATAGGGCAGAAGAAGAAATTAGGAAATCGGTCCCATTCAGAATATCCTCAAAAAGAATAAAATACTCGGGAATTAACCTAACAAGGGAAGTCAAAGTCCTCTACAACAAAAATTATCGGATATTGAAGAATGAAATTCAAGATGACCTGAGAAGATGGAAAGATGTTCCATACTCTTGGTTAGGAAGAATTAAAATAATAAAAATGGCCATTCTGCCAAAAGCTCTATATAGATTCAATGCAATCCCCATCAAGATACTAATGTCATTCTTTACAGATATGGAAAAAGCAATTCTCAAATTCCTTTGCAACAATAAGAAACCCAGAATAGCTAAAACATTACTAAGCAAGAAAGACAAAACAAGTGGTTTTGCTATACCAGATCTAAAACTATACTATAGAGCTGTAGTAACAAAAACAGCATGGTACTGGTATTAAGACAGGAATGAAGACCAATGGAATAGAAGACCCTGAAACAAACCCACAATCTTTAAGCATCTGATCGTTGTCAAAAGGGGCCAAAATATTACATGGAGGAGAGAAGGCTTATTTAACAAATGGTGGTCGACAAACTGGACAGCCACTTGCAGAAAGTTGAAATTAGATCCTTATCTTTCACCTTGAACAAAAATCAAATCAAAACAGATCAAAGGAATTAGGAATTAAACCAGCTATCTTGCAAGTGCTGGAAGATAAATTAGGATCAACACTCTAGCGTTTGGGAGTAGGCAAAGACTTTCTCAACATATCTCCTAAAGTGAAACAAGTAAAGTAAAAAATCAGTGAGTGGGATGTTATAAAGCTAAAAAGCTTTTGCACTGCCAAGGAAATGATCAAAATTGTCAAGAGACTTCCTACAGAATGGGAGAGAATCATGGCCTGTGATTCTTCTGACAGGGGCCTCATATACAGAATTTACAAAATCCTCAAAAATCTCAACCTTAAAAACACTAACAACCCAATCAATAAATGAGCCAAAGAACTAAATAGAAACTTCTCAACAGAGGACATTGGACAAGCCCATGAATACATGAGAAAGTGCTCTAAATCACTAGTAATCAGAGAAATGCAAATCAAATTACATTAAGATTTCACCTCACTCCAGTCAGACTGGCAAAGATGAAGAATATAAACAATAACAGATGCTAGAGGGGTTGTGGGGAGATAGGAATACTAGCACACTGTTGGTGGAACTACAGACTGGTACAGCCCCTCTGGAAAGCACTGTGGAGAATCCTCAAAAAAATAAGGATGAACCTACCATATGATCCAGCTATCCCTCTCCTGGGTATTTTTCCAGTGGAGTTGGAATTAGCACATTACAGTGACACAGTAAAATCTACGTTCATAGCAGTTCAATTTACAATAGCTAAATTATGGAAACAACCCAGATGCCCCTCACTGGATGAATGGATCCAAAAATGGTGGTATATATATACCATGGAGTTCTACTCAGCAATTAGAAACAATGATATTGCAGCCTTTGAAGGTAAATGGATAGTGATGGAGGAAATCATGTTGAGTGAAGTTAGCGTAACTCAGAGATTCAAGGGTGGAATGTCTTCACTCATCTGTGGAGTGTGAAACTAGACCCAGGCCTGTGTGAAAGATAGACAACTCTCTTGTATCAGACCCAGCAAAGGCGTAGTAACACATAACCTAGGGCATTCATAGAGATGTATTGGGAAGGGGGGGGGAGGGATAAGGGAGGGGTGAGGGTAAGAGAATAGAGTGGGATTAGGGGGTAAATCTAATTTAAGAATATATACATATCATATTGTTTCACTGGATGCATTTTTCATTGTACAATAAATTTCTTAAGAAAAAGCTGTATGATTTCAATGCACTTAATGCATGGACTGTCTCACATTTCTAGTAAATAAATTTTAATGTCTTTTTGAATTGCTCTCTGTGCTTTTAGGGAAATTTAGGTGATTAAAATATCAAAAGTAATATTAAGAAGACAACAGTATGGAGAAGTTTATTTCTAACATGCCTTGTAAAATAGCCCGCATGACTACCATGTTTGTTCCAGATCCAAATACCAGTACTGAACTGTGCTCTGATGTTTTGTTCAGAAGTTAGGCTGAAAGACTATAACTCTGTGAACCACTGACAGTGCTGCAGCAGTAAGCAGAAACACCAGCACCCTAAGTGCTTTGCTTTGGCTTCTATAAAAACATGAATGTGATGAAAGTTGCTGGATGAAAAACTAAAATCCAAATAAAAACTCCACTCTGTGGAGATGGTGGATGGATTCCTGTGGGCCTTTCAATCCAAGGTATCAGAAAACAAATATTACAAGGTGAGTTACTCTATCTTCACTCTAGCTAGTGCCCTGAAGACCATTTTTGTTGAAGGATAGCAAAGAGTAGGGCTGCCTAATCATACACAAACTATTTTCAAGGTCAAATTAATTACCCCCCTTTCAGATTTTCACTTAACATTGCTGGTGTGGTGGCATATAATACAAGAGGCTTGAGGCGGTGCAATTCTAAAGACATATTGAAATGCTTCAGACTCTACAAATCACTCAAGTGACTAAAGCATAATCCTAAATATGAATGTGAACTGGGGGATAGTTATGTACCTGTAAGCCAAACTGGTGGTTAAATTTTTTTTTTTTTCAGGGCTGAGGACCGAACTCAGGGCCTTGGGCATGTGAGGCAAGCGCTCTGCCACTGAGCTAAATCCCTAACCCCT
>PVKS010042957.1:0-15147 GCA_004027875.1 Aplodontia rufa | reverse complement strand
ATTCTCAAGATTCCTTTAGAAAGTTTTCGAAATCAAAACTATTTTCATAATAAATACTAAGACTTCATTTGCCTTTTCATTCGTGTTTTGTAAGAAGGAGCATAAAATTGAGTTTTTGAGAGGCTACATGACAGATAATGATGTCACTCTGCCAGCAAATAAAATATATGCTGATATAGTTCATGTTTTGTTTAGTTAATTTTCTGTAGTACTGCAGATTGAACCCAGGACCTCACACACACTAGGCAAGTACTCTGCCACTGAGTTACGCCCCACCCTTTTTATTTTGAGACAGGGTCTTCCTAAGTTGCTCAGACTGGGCTTGAATTTGTAATCCTCCTGCCTCAACCTCCTAAATAAAGGGGCACATGCCACTGTGCCAGGTTTAGTTCATGTTTTAAAATGTTCTCGGCTTTAGGCTTGAGACATTGTGCAGTAGTAGAACATGTGGTTAGCATGAACGAGGCCCTGAGTTCAATCTCCAGCTTCAATGTCAAATATGATTAAAACTGACAGATACAACATACAAAAACAAAAACTCATGTCCTCAATAAATTTTAAGAGTATGAAGAGATTCTTAGTCTAAAAATTTTAAGAACCGCTGATTTTAAGATATTCCATACTCTATTTATTTTTAGATTTGGATGTAATCCATATGTGCCAGAACCGTGATTCAGAAATATTTCTGAGACATATCATGATGTGGTTAACTGAAATTGGGTTCTGGAGTCAAGAGATCCAAGTTAAAATCCTAGATTTTTCATTTTCATTTACTAAATACGTGTGAACTTCGGTAAAATGCGTAATTTCTCTAAATATCAATAATTTTCATCTGTAAAACGAGGTTAATGCTAACTACCTCAGGGAATAGCTGTATCAAATCAGATGTTTTTTTTTATTTTAGAAGAACTAGCTTTCTTCCCTTATGCTTTTCTATTTTTGTACAAAGAAAGGAAGTAACTTACACATAGGTTACAGTAATGTTACGTTTCTTTCTGCCACCCACTTCCAGGAGGCTTGAGAACAGGCTCTGCTTCGGGCTAGGATAGTGATGGAGCCTATACCCAGCTTTCTTTCTTTCTCCCCATTGAATTTACAAGGCTACATCAAGTTTCATTTCCTTGTCAGCTCACTCACAATTATACTGCCCATTCCTCAAACCCACCGGACCCTTAATATTTGTTGAAGGAATGAATAAATGAATGACATGCTGTGACGTTCCCCAGAAGACAGTCCACACCCAGACATTAGCAGCAGAAATCAGTACCTCTAGGACATGCTTCACCACCGCATCTGTAGTTCCAAACAGATCAACCCCAGTTATTCCTCTCACGTCTGACTCCACCGCACCAGGGGACAAGTTTTTTTTCCTTAGACCTTTGAAAGGGTAAGGAATGGAATGAAAGATACAAACATAACATTATCAAAAAGAACACAGTAGCAGAAGCAAAAAGGTATGGTGACAGACTAACATCAGAGAAGGGAAAAAGAAATTTAGAGAGACTGAAGAAAGAAGAGACTCAGAAGCTCCTATCTATTTCTAAAAATGTTTAAAATTCTGAAGTACATTCACTGTCTCCTCGATTTCTTCAACACTTAACAGGCCCACTATTGTTTTTCTTTCTAGAGGAGACTAAGCCAAACTTGTGACACAGCTAACTTCAACAAATCTCACTTGAAGATCTAACCATTTCAGAAAATGCCCACTTTACATTCTCCAGTGTTCTTAAAATGTGGCCTCAAATGGTAAGCATTCAATTTTTGCTTTTTTCAATTGCATGAAATAACAACGTTTCTCTATCATCTCAAAAAGTTGTAAAGAAAAGCCATTTGGGGAGTCCAATTTGAGCTGTCTGTCAAACTGGAAGCTTTGGGACAATTCAAAGGAAAGTCCAAACAGGTTACAGAAACAAACTAGACCTGTTAATTACAAAACAGCTATTTAGTCTGTAAGAGACTAAAAAAGTCAATGAAAAAGATACTGTCTTCAAGTAGATGCTATGCAAAAGGGTTCTCAGACTTTCTACCTCACCCTTGAACAGGGCACAAGGTAATAAAAATTTTCCCATCACTTTAAGTTCTTGCTTAAAGGAGTGGTTGTGAATTTGAATATATGTATTTTATCATTAAAACTTCCGGATGCTGGCCTGAGAGAAAATAGTCCAAAATCTGAAAACAAGAGGCAAAAGACACCAGGACAAGACTTATCTTATTTGGAGAGGATCCACATTTATGGCTCATCTATAGCAATCTTTAAAAAGCTAACTATTAGGGTTGGAGCCTTTGCTTCGATCTGGGTTAGAACCCCTGCACCACATACACAACTGAATATCCAAGAAATAAAAACCAGAAGAAAACATAAATAAAATTGATTCTCTCTTTCTCTCTCCCCCAACCCTTAAAAAACTATGTCCTAGTAAGCATCAAAATGATAATAATACTTTACATTTGAAAACCACTTTGTGATTTTCAATGCATTCTAACATATATTACATGCTTTTTGATTCTGAACAACCCTTTGAAATAGGCAAACAGATATAATTATGACAGTTTGTAGATGAAAAAACGAAATTGGGATGAAGATTCCATCATGTGAAGTATTTTGGGAGCAAGGAGTGGAAGATGAAATAACTTCACATTTATAAAATAAAAAAATAATATATAATAGAAAGAAAACAAAATCTATCACTGAAATAAACCCTATGTAGTTTCAAGCCCAAATCTTGGCATTAGTTGAAAAACAGAAAATTTAAGCTTAATTATACTCGTTGTTTTAAAATTATAACATATCTTTTCTGTGATAGTGGCACCTAAACTTCAGCACTGGAAAAGAGCTTAAATGGACATGGAGTTTTAATTATCTTGTCCCTTACCATCCAAGATAAGAGCATTTAGCCAACAGGTACAGAGACATAAAGATGATGCTTTAAAAAAAAAAAAAAACTCTCCAAAAATGCATTATCACAAGGATGTCTTCTTTCACTTATTTCGCTTATCCCTTTAATAGGATCTGTCAAGTTTTTCTAACGAGTCTGGTGTATGAGATTCAAAGACAGACAACTGTGAGGAACTTCACTTCTAATAAACATCAACAAACACATTAAAAGGAAAGCCATATGACAGAATGAAAGCCTTTGCTGCATTTGTGTATAATGATCCAAGAAAAGGGGAAAGGTGAAACAGACAGATGAATAGTGACAGGCAGTGAAAAGATACTTAGAGAAGAAATATTTGAGCCTTTGACCAGTCACTCACTAGGACTGAACGACAGATGGAAAATTTCTACAGCAGCTACCCAAATCCAGAGGGAGGAGAAAACACTCTCAGAATGGACCAGTTTATGCATACTTCCCAACGGGGACCAGGAGAAGCAGTAAGGACAGAAGGATGAGGACAGGATTTGTTAATACTTTTTTTTAGTAGTCATTTTAAAAACTGAGCCTGAATTACACGGGCTTGACATGCAAAGGTGTAAGCATATTAAAATAATTTAACTGTCAGTTTACCGTTTTCAAGAAAATACTATGCAAAAAATGTACTTGGAAGCTCAAGCTAAAAAGGTAACCTGTCTTCACATTTAGGTTGTAAATATATTTCCTTTTAAACAAATAGCTTTTGCCAGGTTAACACAAAAGGTTCAAGTTTATGCTAAGCCCCATAGGGTCCAATTCTTATGGGAGATGTATCAAGAGACAGCTTCTGCTTTAAAGATTTCTTTCTTTTTTTCTTTTTTTTTTTTGGAGGAGTAAAAGGAGTAGGATTTATTTAAGGAAGGAGATCAGAGACTCTGCAAGGCGGAGGAGCACCTGGAAGCAGCACACCCTAAAGATTTCTACATTCTCTCTGTACTTACTGACTAGCTCAGAGTGTCCCTTTTGAAAAGAGACAATCAAAATAATCAGAATTCTCACCAGTTCCCTCAATTTGGGGGTATTCATTCTGATTCAGAACTAACTTTCTCCTCTGTTGAAATATTAGCCCTGAGCTCTAACAGATCTGAAAGCTGATTCTTCTTTTGTGTTCAGAATTATTCAAATCAAAACAAAACAAAACAAAAAAAAGAGTCCTACTGAAAAGGGAATACTGGTTTCTAGAAAAGGAAAGAACAGTGCAGAAGTCTAACCCCAAAGCACCTTCTTCTCTGTTAAATACCAAAGCATCTCCTCCTATTCTGGTTAAGGAGTTACTATCAAGAGAGTTGTGGGTAGAAAAAAAAAAAAACTTAGAAAATGGTAACAAGAACATTAACATTAGTACATAAAGTTAGCACAAAATTCTAACATGTATACAAAGCACAGCATTTACAATGTTATTATATAGTAATGCATGCAATTCACACATTCAAAAGCAAGTATAAACCCCACTGGAATCATACTCTCCCTCTCTCCTCTCATTTAGGGCCCTTCATCAATGCAAACATGCTTTCTACTTGCAAATTGGAGGGAAAAGCATTTCTGGCCTTGGGCTTTCAATGATCACTAAGGAGACTCCAACCACCTATTGCCCCAAGTTTTTTTAGCTGGACTGTAGGGAACATGCTAGCCTAGCGTTAGATAGCACAAACAGTACTCTAGAGTGGAGACCCTTCTCAACGCGGTGTTCTGGGAAATAATTGACCTCTATTGCTTAAAAGCATGAACTTAGGTAAATAACAAATTAATTTTTCCATGATCTAGAATGGTATTAGACATTTACCATTCCTAGAGGAACTGAGAAAATAATCACTTTAAGTACTTTCTGTAGCACTTAATTTTCTCACAGAATTTGGGATGGGAAAAACTACTCTAAATAACTGTCTCTGATCAACGAGAACATCAAGACCTTGGATCCAACCCCAGCAGGATCCTTTATTCTGAGAGAGAGAGGGTACTTTGAATGTATGCACAGTGAAAAACCATAGACAGATTACTAAAAAATTAGATGTTAATCTCCCTGGTACTGGCAGTGAGGAGAAGGCACAGGTTTGGATGCCTGAACCTACTTCCTCCTGCTGGCATGGCTGGTCACATCTGGGTGTACTTCAAAATGCCTCATCAGTCTGACGAAAAACTGCAATGGCAAAGCCCTAGAAGGAGTACAATTGCCTTATCTCTAAAACAATCTTGTACCACTTCCTTTTAATTCCAAGACTTCGAAAATTTTCAAAAGTGTATAGAAGTTCTACTTTCCAATTGTTCCCCTTCTCTTTTCTAAAAATCTTAAACTGCTAGTCCCACATTCCAAATGCTGTATCCAGAAATCCAAATTTTCAACTTGCTGCTCATTATTAGCTTTATAAGAACACCAAGTGCCTTACTGCCCCAGCCTACCAGGCCACAAGGGAGTTGGGTAAAATTATCACCTCAGCTGTTCAATGTAGAATGATTCCTTTACCACCACACACACACACACACAAAAAGCCAAAGACTTATAACAAGGCTTCCCTTTCATTGAATGAAACACTATTTTACAGTGTGGCCACTAATTTTTCAGAGAACTCTAAGAATTTTTAAGGCAAGTGAGAAGGAAATGTAACTGGGAAGAGAACCTCAACGTTTAGAGTCTCATTTCCTAATCTAACACAAGGTTTTTCCATCTGTCTCACAGGTATGGTTTTCTGTGCATTTAAATTCTCTGGTTAGCAACTTCTTGGATTTCCTCTATACCACACTAAACATTTAAATCCTTATCTTAAAATCATGATACATAAACTACAAAAGGAGAAATTATCCCAAACATCTAAAATCTACCAATTATTTAATTTCATGTCCTAGAAGTCTGCCTACAGAAAAGTATTCTGGACACAAAAGTCACCAACCTCCTTCTGTCCCATGTTCTTTACACTAGAAGAAATCTAATCAGGAATTTTCCTATTTCTAATTAAAGTGACAGGATCCAAGAATCCTGGTTCCCTGCATTAATCTGTTTTCGAATTTTCTTTTTGTCAAAGATGCATTCTTTCCTATTTGAGTGGGAAGACTGATTCTTATCAAACACTCCAAAGGTATATAAATTTTAAATGAAAATGGACATATCAAAAAAGTTAAGCCAGGGGCTGGAGTGCTCGCTCAGTACCGTGTTTGCCTGGCATTTACGAGGACCTGGGTTCAAACTCCAGCACCATGTGTACAACTGGGTGTTGGAGCAATGAAGACGAGATGAAAAACTAAATAAAGTTGATTCTCTCTTTCTTAAAAAAAATAAAAAAAACAAAAACAAAACAAAGTTAAGGCAGGCACAGTGGTGCACGCCTATAATCCCAGCAACTCAGGAGGCTAAGACAGGAGGATCACAAGTTCAAGGCTTACCTCAACAACTTAGTAAGGCCCTAAGCAACTTAGCAAGACCCTGTCTCAAAATAAAAAAGGGCAGGGGATATAGCTCAGTGGTAAAGTACCCCTGAATTAAATCCCTAGTACAAATAAATAAATAAGTTAAAGTTTACTCAAATCAAATGAATTTTCTAGAGTAATCACTTTTTATATATAATACTTCTAATATGAAGATCAATCAAAACAAAACAAACAATATACTCAGAAACAAAGATGCTATGGAAACAGAATATTCTAACTTTTTCTGTTCTAAGCCAATTACCTCACTATTTTAAGCAATTGCAGTTTTGCGCCAGACACAACAAGGCTGTCCCCTGAATTTAGGCAGCTCACCAGAAATATCCCAAACGCGCACAGTCTGGTCCAGGCTGGCTGATACAACCAGATCTTCAGAGGGGTGGAACTGAGCACACATTACATAGTGGTTGTGCCCGGTTAACACACTGCAAGGGGGAAAAAAAAGAACACAAAATTAGAGGTGGAAATCAATAGACTCCTAAGCTAAATATCTTTCTCTATACGCAATAGATAGTTATCCAATCATACTTTAATGGAGGCAAAGGCAGGTCATCGTAACAATCTGAACTAACAATGAGCAAGGTTGAGCAAGGTCACATGCTTTAACAGTAGCTTTCTTCTTGACTCTATGCTTTAGGATTTAAGTACTACTGAGATTTACATAGCTCTCTTCTCAGGCTAACGACATGTTAAAATATGAAAATAAAATGGAATTTTAGTAATTCACACTAGGAATTATCTGGTAGATTTTAGTGGGTTCCCTTAAAGGACATCATTTTAAATGTTCCTTACCTCTTCATAGAGAATTCTATAACAGTTTCATTTCTAAACACAAAGTAAAACTCATTGTATGGACACTGAGTCAGACTAGACCCTGACTTAGGTTTTATGGAGACAGAATTGAAGAGCAACTAAAAATTCTGTTAGAACAAGAAAGCCTAATTTTTATCAGAAAATCCATGAGATTGCTTCTATATTATTTTATACTTAAAAGTATCCTACAAACATAACCAGTAATTAACCAGCAGATGGGGTACATTTGCAAAGGACGATCACTGCTCTGAAAAGAAGCTGACTATGAGAAACCAGGAAGAATTAACTCTTGGAGGTTTGTGCCTCCTGCTTTACCAGACACAGGTTCTAGATTGCCAGTTCCACACTCGGATGGTCTGATCATCTGAGGCACTCAGAATCCAAGGATATTCCTGAAAGATTTCAGACAAAGTCTCTGAATATCAAACAAACTTGTTCTGTCAGGCTCCTGTAACTACTTCTCTTTTTGCGGGGAGCAGTCTATTGATTATCATATCAGTTATATTAGCAAAGGAATTGCTGCTTCTGGTATCAGGCCGACTGTCTTCTCCCACCAATGTACTAGTTTTTCCCAACTTGGGCACCGACTGGAAGTCAGACAGAGACATAATAAACTTTCAGGGGCAGACAGCCTGTTATATATTTGTATTTGCTTCTATATATTTACACACATGTATTCATATTTATATACCGTAATCTTGTAAATTAGGATCCACTGAAAGTGTCTTCTCCCTTCAACTCTAGGAAAGGAATACTGTTTTATAGTCTGACATTTCCTGGTTAGAGTTCAAAATCACTGCCGAGTCTTGATAATCAAAGCAGTAAATAACATATAAAAAGACAATTTGGTCAGGGTGCAATGGTGCACACCTATGATCCCAGCAACTTGGAAGGCTGAAGCCGGAGGTTAGGAAATTCACAAGTTCAAAGCTAGCCTCTGCAACCTGGTGAAGCCCTAAGCAACTTAGTTAAAACCCTGTCTCAAAATAAAAATAAAAAGGGCTGGGGATGGGGCTCAGTGGTTAAGTACCCCTGGGTTCAATTCCCAGTACCAAAATATATTTATACAAATTTTTTTCAGTCTTTAAGTTTTTTGTTTTTTTTAAGAGAGAGAGAGAAAGAATCAATTTTTATTTGGTTTCTCACGTGGTCTCCACTGTTCTGACACATAGTTGTGTATGTGGTGGGGTTTGAACCCGCAAACTTGCACATGCTGGGCAAGCACCTTAAATGCCAAGCCACCACTCCAGCCCCTCAGTCTTTCAGGTTTTTGAGAAATGAAGTATTTCTTATTCACAATTATATCTCCAGAGTTTATAGCACAGGGCACATAAACATTGACTGAACTGAAAACACACACACAAGAAAATAAGGTTTTCCTAATTTTTCAGGTAGAGGGCAACAAGGCAAGCGCCTTCAGAAAGTCCTTCACGGTAGTCATCATTCTGAAATGTTTTAGTTGCGCTTTTCTCATCCTCTCCGAAAATTTTTAAATTTTTAAAAAGCAAATAAAGTGTACTCATTCTGTAAATATTTATTTCATTACATTCTTTCTATCTTAATTCAAGAGATTTAGTTTACTGGAGTCAAATAGAAAATGCCAATTCTATGCCTGTAATCCCAGCAGCTTGGGGCATAGAGGCAGGAGGACTGCCAAGTTCAAAGCCAGCCTCCGTAACTTGGTGAGACCCGTCTCAAAATAAAAAAGGCTAAGGGTGTGGCTCAGGGGTTAAGCACCCCTGGGTTCAATCTCTGGTACAAAAAAAAAAAAAAAAAAAAAAGGTAATTCTAATAGCAGCCGGGTTGAGACAGGTTGAGAGATTTAGAGGTTAGGAGTCTCTAATATGTAATCCACTGTCTAAATCTACTGTAATACCTAACAGTTCAAAGAAGGCAGTGAGTTTGGCTAAGGGCAGGATAAAAATAGAGGCATATGATTGTTAACACTCAAAATTTACTAGTTTATTGAAATGGCATCTTTGCTTGACCTTTCCAGGCGTACTACCACTTGATAACAATATTCCACGTGGGTAATCCCTGCAAACTTAAAAAAAATCCATTTTTCCCTACAAAGAAACAACTTTCTCCTAGCCTACTGAATCCAGGTAAACTCAGTAATAACCCTGGGTGCTTCCTTTTACAGTAGGAAACAAAGCAGAAAAGTCAACACTTTGCTTTGGAAGAGCCATACCAATATTGTAATTCTTTTATGAAAGCGTGGATTCTGAGGATCATGTACATTACTATGGGGAAACTAAAGCCATCAAGGCTACTTACATGATGGAAAAACGTGGTGCGAATATAATCCAAGTGCCCAAGCAAAGTGAAGAGGCATCGCCGAAGTTTGTAATTCCAAACCTGCAAAGACAGAAAACCAACGAAGGCCAAGGATGTTAGGAGGGAGGGTCTTAAGGCCCGGTACAGAGTGCATGCCTCTAACTGCAGCTACTTGAGAGGCTGAGGCAGGAGGACGGCAAGTTTGTGGCCAGCCTAGGCAGCTTAGCAACACCTTGTCTCAAGGTTAAAAACAAAAAACATGACAGGGATATAGCTTCAGTGGTAGACTGCTGGACTAGTGTGCCAAGGCCCTGGGTTTGATCCCTAGTCCCACCAAAGAAAAAAGAAAAGAAAAGAAAAAAAAAAAGGCATGGGGCAAGGATTGTGGGTTCTCATTCTGAAATAAGTAGGAAACTTGGTGGGGAGTCTTGTTTAAAACTGGAGGGAAGCCAAGCACAATACTATACACCTGTAATCCCAGCAGCTCAGGACGCTAAGGCAACAGGAGCCCAAGTTCAAAGCCAGGCTCACCAAGTTTGTGAGGCCCTAAGGTCCTTATCAAGACCCGTCTCAAAATGACAAATTAGAAGGGATGGGATGCAGCTAGGTGGTTAAGTGCCCCTGGTTCAATCCCTGGAGAGAGAAGGGAAGAGAGAGAGATAGACAGACAGAAAGAAAGCAGGCAGGCAGAAAGAGGAAAGAAAATCGGAAGGAAAAAAACAAGTATGAAAAGGTAGGTCAACAACATGAGGGTGGAAGGTGGGGGATGGTAAGGTAAGGGAAAAAGTTAAAAATAAAATTTTTCATGAAAAGGGGGCTAAGGATGTAGCTCAGAGGTAGAGTGCTTGCCTAGGATGACCCCAAACTTCTGGATCCAAGTGATCCTTTTGCCTCAACCTCCTCAGAAGCTGGAACCATCTGGGTCTGCACCATTGTGCCTGGCTTGAGAAATCATTTTAATAACAGTAGACAAGACATTTATTGATTCATTCAGTTAACTTGAAAGTCTGTTCTACTGCTTAATTGTGTTCTCAGCTTACTTATAGCCACCTAGGTAGTTTACCTTTCACCTTAAAAAAGTGAATCTGTGATTACAAAGGAAAGAGTGATACAAAATACGGCGTCTGGGGTTGGGGATTTAGCTCAGTGGCAGAGCGCTTGACTAGCAAGCGCAAGGCCCCGAGTTCAGTCCTCAGCCCTGAGGAAAAAAAAAAAAAAAAGAAAATTTACAGAATACAGCGTCTTCTGGACTCCTAACTTAAATGAAGCCCACACATTTGTGATCTGTACTCACCTACCATGCAAACAGATTCATTACTATGGAAAATACTACACTGCTCAGTGAGGGTGAAGCCTCCAGTACTGCACCCCCACACACACCACTTAATTATTTTGGGAAACAACTCCTTTCTTTTCTTTTTTTTTTTTTTAAAGAGAGAGAAGGACCATGAAAGAGAGAGAATTCATTTTTTTCCCTTTGTTTCTCCGACATTTAGTTGCGTACGTGGTGCTGGGGTTCGAACCCAGGTCCTCATACTTGCAAGGCAAATGCTGTAACTGCTGAGCCACTACTCCATCCCACTTCCCATAATTCTAATACCACTTTTCTCCATAGGTATTTGTCATTTTTCCCTGTCACCTAAAATCTGCTATATAATCCACAATGTATAACTACCTAAACGAGCTTATAAAAATAACTTTTTTTATGAAGTAAATCTGGCTGGCATGGTTGGATATAATTAGACATAATGAAAATGACTTGATTGATAGATTGATTTTGTGCAGGGACTGAAGCCAGGGTGCTTTCCAATAAGCTACATCCCCAGTCCTTTTTATTTTTTTTTTTTAGTTTTTATTTTTTTAAAGAGAGAGGGACAGTGAGAGACAGAGAAAGAGAGAAACAACTTTATTTAGTTTTTTACATGGTCTTCATTGCTCCAACACTTAGTTGTGTACGTGGTGCTGGGGTTTGAACCCGGGTCCTCGTGCTTGCCAGGCAAGCGCCAAAACCGCTGAGCCACCGCTCCAGCCCCTCCTTTTTATATTTTGAGACACATTTCACTAAATTGTTGAGGCTGGCCTTAAACTAGCGATCTTTCTGCCTCAGCCTCCTGAGTCACTGGGATTACAGGTTTGTGCTACCATACAGAGCTTAATTTATTTTTGCAAGTTCAAAGTTGCTGGCTCTAACTTTTGTCTTTATCAGTCAATCTTCAAAGAACTGCCTGTGTTTTATCTGTTCCCTCACCTAATATTAAGGTGGTAAGATCACTACGGCTCTCTCATCTGGCAATCTAAAGGTGACATCTCAGTTTGAAACTTATTTTCACCAGTTTCTTTTCCACAATTCTCTTCTTTCTTGGTATACAAGAGGCTTCTGTGCTTTATCTTCTTGGTTCATCTCCAAGCTCTCATATAAAATTTTTTTGTTTGTTAGTTTAATAGAGAGAGGGACAGTGAGAGAGAAAGAGAATCAATTTTATTTAGTGGCTTTCGTTGCTCTGACACTTCATTGTGTACGTGGTGCTGGAGTTTGAACTCCTGTACTCGCCCATGCCAAGCAAGCACTGCAACTGCCCAGCCACCACTCCAGCCCCTCAAATCACTCTCTACCATAGTAACTCTACTTACTCTCTCCCTAAATGATGTCTTCGTATCAAAATCACTCCCTGAGAAACACCTCCTCCCACTTCGGCTTTGGCTCCCCCCTTCATAATGACAACTTCCAGTACAATCAAACTTCCAATAGACTGTCCCTTAGTTATCTCAAATTCATCAGAGCCAAGAAGGAATTCATTAACCATTCTCCCACTCTGGAAAACTGTATCACCTCTTGATTTTCCTTTCATAGTTAATGACATCCTTTCTGCTCAGTGACCTAAACCAAAAACCTGAAAGTCACCTCATTTTGTCCCTATCATTCCTCCAACATCCATCCAACAGAACTACTTCATTTCCTTAAGCTCTCAGATCCATCTCTTTCCATCTCAAATGCTACTGCCTAATAAGCTCAGGCTGTGTTCCTCTGGTCATATGGATTTATACAAGTCTTCTAATTGGTATATCCTCTTCCAGTCTTGACTAATTTATCCAATTTTTTCTTTATACTACCACCTCAGTAGTTTTTTTTTGTTTGTACCAGGGATTGAACCCAGGGACACTTAACCACTGAGCCACATCTCTAGCCCTTTTTTATATTTTATTTAGAGACAGTACTAAGTTGCTGAGGCTAACCTCAGATTTGAGATCCTCCTATTTCAGCCTCCTAAGCCACTGGGATTACAGGTGTACCACCACTGCACCTAACCCACCTAAGTAAACTTAAAAAAAAAAAAAAGAAAGAAAAACAAACAAACAAACAAACAAAAAAAGTAAATCCGATACCAGTCCTATATTTAAACCTTTTTAATGGCTCCTTGTTTATAAGACATAAGAACTCCTGAGCACTATAAATAAATATTCATAATGCGGACCCCCTCATCTTCTGCCCCGTCTCTCACGTTTTTCCCAAGTTTTATCCTTATAAAACAAATTAAGAGTTTCCCAAATACAGCCAGTTATATCACCACCATCTCTGCACCTTGAATGTTCTTTCCTATTTCATTTTTTTTTTTCCCAAAGAGAGAGGGACAGTGAGAGAGACAGAGAAAGAGAGAAACAACTTTAGTTTTTCACATGGCCTTCGTTGCTCTAACACTTAGTTGTGTGCGTGGTGCTGGGGTTTGAACCCGGGTCCTCGTGCTTGCCAGGCAAGTGCTGAAACCGCTGAGCCACCGCTCCAGCCCCCTATTTCATTTTTAATATCTCTCCATTATACGTTATCTACCAAAATGAATATGCTATTGAGTTTATGTTTATCTCCTCTATTAGAATATATGTTCCTTAAGAACAGAAGCCATTTCTCAAATCCCAAAAAAGAAAAGTATCTGGTATGCAGTAAGTATTCAATAAATGTTTGCTGGGGCCAGGTGCAGTGGTACATACCTGTTAATCCCAGCTGAGGCAGAAGATTGCAAGCTCAAAGCCAGCTTTAACAACTCAGCGAGGCCCTAAGCAACTTAGTGAGAACTTGTCTCAAAAACAAAACAGAATAAAAGGGCTAGGGATGTGGCTCAGTGGTTAAGTGCCCCTGGGCTCAATCCCTGGTATCCAAAAAAAAAAAAACAACAAAAAAAAAAACGTGTTTGCTGGGTAAGTGCTCTAGATATTGTTAAAAGCCTAACTGTATAAGTGAGTTGTTCTGTCTTTCAGAAATAATTCCCAAACCTCCCCATATCCTTCTGTCTTTTCTTCCCACTCATGACAGATCCTCTGTACCTTAATCTTATAATCATCTCCTCCAGAGACGAACAGTGGTTGTTGCTTATGGAAGTCAATTCCTCGAACTGGACCTGCGGGAGAAGGCAGGTTACAAATGTTAGAGAGGGCTGCTTTCAAATTTCTATGATGATTCCTATTCAGAATTTCTCAGTTCTATCCTTTCCACATCCTTTAATGCTGAAGGAAACAGTAAGGCTTAAGTAAGGCTTAAACTACACCAGTAGGCAATAAATACTTTATCTTTTTAACTCCCTCCTAGAAACTTACTTACCATCATGTTCATCAAACTTGTCAATGAGGGTACACATTCGATAGTCCCATAACTGGATGACCCCATTGTGTAAACTGGTCAGGATCCAGGGTCTTTTGGGGTGAAAACTGAGCCCTGTGGGAAAATGATACAATGAACTAAGGCCCATGGTGCCACCTTCTGACAATTTTGATAAGAAAAAGGAACAGTTAGGTTAATCATAGGTTCATTCATTCATTTCACGTGGTTGATGCTACATCTTCTTGATGCTGGATGGCAGAGGCTGTATATTTTATGTTGTCAGGGGCTGAAATTTATTTCTTTAAATATTGTTGGGCAACACTGTTCTAGGATGCAGTTAAATTACTTGGAATTGGTTGATGATTTTTAAGGCTTAGTTCCAAGTTTTGTTTCAGTGGGTAGACACAGCAGCCTTTAGGTCTAATTTGAAACAATTATTAAGGTACTATCTGTCTACGGTCTCTATACGTACTCTGTAATACTAGGAAGCCTTTGCATTCTGGTTAGAAGGAACACAAACTATTCCCGGCCCTGTGTGAACTCCAGGGATTGCTCTGCCTTCTTTTTCTCAATGGTTCTTTTCTAAGTTTTGGACAGTTCTCTCATGTGCAATTGAAGATCAAAGACCTAAAGGAACCATGTGCAGATTTCCAGTGTTCTCTCTGTGTAACTCCTTCTTCTTTAATATTCTGCCCAGCAAATTTTAGCCTTCTTTGCTTCCTCAAATTCTAAATTGTCTCCTCAGGGAGTTCACAGTCTTCTTTTCCTTCTTTCTCTCCAGTCTGGCAACTCTAGGCATAAAACAATCGTCAAACTTACCTTGCTTACTTCCCTCTCTCAAGAATCACTTTCTTGCATTGCCAGTTGCACAATATCTAAAAACCTTTGTTTCATACATTTTATTCAATTGTATAGTATTTAAATTACGGGCCTGGAATGGTGGCTAAGTGGTTAGAGCGCTTGCTTGGTATGCAGGAGGACTCGGGTTTGAACCCCAGCACCACGTACACAACTAAGTGTCAAAAAACAAAGGCCAGATGAAAAATAAACAAAATTGATTTTCTCTCTCTCTCCCTCTCTCTTTAAAAAAAAAAAAAAAAGTACAAAAAAAGTACTAAGGTGGTAGGCATGGTGGTG
>PVKS010042956.1:0-15154 GCA_004027875.1 Aplodontia rufa | reverse complement strand
AAGAGAGAATCAGTTTTATTTAGTTTTTCATGTCACTTTTGTTGCTCCCACACTCCATTATGTACATGGTGCTGAGGTTCAAACTCACGCTGTCTTGCATGCCATGAAAGCACTGTAACCACTGAGACACCACTCCAGTCCATGCTAGTCTTTCTCGACTTAAATTAATCTTGCCCATCAACTTCATTATTCCCATTTTATAATTGAGAAAGCAAAGGCTTAGTTTTACATTTCTTTTCTTCTAGCTTTTTTTTTTAATCTCATTTTGTTCTGGAAAATTAGAATAAATATATTATTTTGGATTTGCAAAATAAACTTTTATTTCTCCTTTCAAAAGGCCTATTCTAAGTTGCTTTGGTTATGTAAGCCATGCTCCAAAATTTGTCTTTTCTGATTCCAGTTGGGCTCTGTTTTCAGTGATTTATGCTGACGAATATGTTCTGTTATTTATTTTTCAAAAATAAAGCTCATTAAAACAGCCAGTCTGTGGACTGGAGTGGTGGCTCAGCAGTTACAATGCTTGCCTGGCATGTACAAGGACCCCAGTTCAGATCCCAGCACCACATGCACAACTAAATGTTAGAAAAACAAAACCCGTAGGGCTGGAGCGGTGGCTCAGCAGAAATGGCACTTGCCTATCATACGAGAGTATGCAAGTTCATACCCCAACACCACGTACACAGCTTAGTCTCAGAGCAATGAAAGACAGGTGAAAAACTAAATAAGTTGATTCTACTTCCCTCTCTCTTTCTCTCTGTCACTGTCTCTTTGAGAAAAAAAAGAAAAAGAAAAACAAAACCCAGATGAAAATACCAATAAAGTTGATTCCCTCCCTTCCTCTTTCCTCCCTCCCTCCCCCACTTTTCTTTGTTTCTCTCCTACTCCCTCTTTCCCTGTCTTAAAAACAAACAAAAAATCAGTCTCTCAGAACTGCATAAAATATTTAGTTGTTCACATAGTACCTTATGCCCTTAAACTTCACAGCATTTATGTTAAAATTTTATGATTAATGTCTGTTTTCCCCACCAACCTATAAATGGGGGCCAACTTAAATCTTGTTTGGCATATAGTAGATAGTCAATGAAATAATACAAAATAATATGGGGAATATATAATTACGGCAACTCTTACAAAAATTAAAAACCTAAACTTAAGTTTTTGTCAACTCACAATGAATTCTAAAAATAAAATAGCCTAACTTTGAATTTGAGCCTAACAGACTTGTTTGAATTAAAAGCCAAGACTTTCTCATCAGCTGTATATAGTTACTACTCAAGGTTTCTGACAGTTCCCAAAATAAGCAGAATCAGGATGTTTTACTGTCTTTCTAGCAATTGTCGTCAGCTTTCTGAGCATAAGAGCCTTTGCTTCCTGTCTTCCCTGACAAATCAGAAGAGGAAAGAACAGCAGTATTGCTAAATAATGCTATTCAGATATTTAAAGAAAACATGGCCCAGAAATCTTTAGGAACTCAGTATTTCCTGTATTTTGAAAGACTGGATATCTTTACCTAATGCTAAAGTTCTTTTATAATCTTATCCTTATTTACTATTCCAGCTATATTTACCGTACATGAACCCTATATCCCAAATAAATTAGTCTCTGTAGAGTTTTCTGACCTCCGTGCTTTCTTTTCTTTTTCATTAATTTTTTTATTGTGGTAAAACACACATAAAATTTACCTTTTAAGGGATATTAAATATATTCACATTATTGTAAAACTATCATTATCAATCTCCAGAATTTTTTTATCATCCCAGCTGAACAATTTAATTGTAATTGATATCACCTTACTTCAGTGTCATATAAAACTCTGCTCCTGTACAGATCCCCCCCATTTTTTTTGTTTTTTGTTTTTTAAGAGAATCAACTTTATTCATCTGGTTTTTGTTCCTCCAACACATAGTTGTGTATGTGCTACTGAGATTTGAACCCCAGTCCCTATGCATGCCAGGCAAGCACTCCCAACTGCTGAGGCACTGCTCCAGCCCTCTCTTCTCCTTTTGTGTTATTCATATCATAAATTGTATCTTTGTATCTTGTATGTCCACTGATAATAGATTTATAATTATTTTATAGATTTGTTTTTTAAACCCTGTAAAATCTATGAAGTAGAAGATTTGTAGACCAAAATTACCAATGCTCTTTTTTGTGTTTGCCCATGTATTTAACTTTACTAGAGATCTTTATACCTTCATATGGCTTTAAGTTTATTTTCTGACACCATTTCATTTCAACCTGAGGGACTCCTGTTAGCATTCCTTGTAGGACAGGCCTAGTGGTATTGAATTCCCTTAGCTTTTATCTGGGAGTTTTATTTATTTTACACGTAAAGTTAACTATCATAAGAAGTGATGGGAACCAGACCCTAGGCCTTGCCAAGACTCCCTCTGTCCCTAGGTTCTATAATTTATTATTAGTAGTAATTGTAGAAGTAATAGATATAATATTGGCAATAGTACTTTTTTCTATTAGTGTCAAATAAAAACATCCTAGATAAAGATTCTGACTGCCTTGTCTTTGGTCTCAGGCCCATAATAATTATAATTGCTATAATTATGAGGCAAGGTATTATGACTGGTTGAGTGTGGGTCAGGAACTAATTCCTGACTAGCCCTTTCTCAGAGAGGTACATTCTACAAAAAAGTGGCATCTTCTATTTGAACCATATGGACTGAAACATATTAAATAAGGGAGAAAGAGAAACAGTCTTCAGAAGGAGGATTGCTGGACCCTAGAAGAAGGGAGGGTCCAGCAGAACTTAAGATAATCTGTGATAGAGCCAGTATTTTAATTCTAGATTATTTCCCCTTAAATCCTATGGCTTGAAAACAAAACAAGTTTGTAAAAGTGAGAATAGTTGGATTATTTTGAATATTTAGACAAGATTTTAGGGCAAAGTGATAACATTACATTCTATAAATATGTCAGATTAATGTTTTCTAACCATAAGTACTTTGGTTTTTTTTTTTTTTAAAGAGAGAGGGACAGTAAGAGAGAGAGAATGAGAATCAATTTTATTTAGTTTTTCATGTGGCTTTTGTTGCTTCAGCACTTCGTTGTGTACGTGGTGTTGGGGTTCGAACTCTCATCCTTGCACATGCCAGGCAAGGGCCATAACTACCGAGCCACCATTGCGGCACCCCATAAGTACTTTTTATAAATTTAAAAATTACTCCATTAACCTCCATTAACATTATTTAAAGGTCTTAGTCACTGGGCACAGTGGCTAATGTCTGTAATTCCAGTAACTTGGAAGACTAAGGCAGAAAGACATCCTTTACAATTTCTGATGGAGTTTATGGCTCAACATTTTTTATAGCCACAGGTTCACAAGTTCAAGGCCAGCCTTGGCAACCTAGTGAGAAATGGTCTTAAAATGAAAAATAAAAAGGGCTGGGGGTGTAGCTCAGTGTTAAAGCACCCCCCTGAGTTCAATCCCAAGTAATCCTCCCTCCCCATAGTTCTGAGTAACATTGATATTTAAGACTCAAAGCTGGCTTTTTTCCCTAAATTATATGACATTTTCTACATTTTACCTTACAATCCTGATATGATACATTTTAGCATCTATTTATGAAAAAGTAGGCTGAGGCTCTAAAAGGTTAAGTGACATCATCAGAGTCAGTCAAAAAAAGTATTTCACAGCAGAGCCAAATTAGAATCAATTATCTCTCTCTCTCTCTCTCTGTTTTTTTTTTTTTTTTTTTTAATTTTTTGGCTTGTTTTCTTGTTCTCCATATGACCCGGATACCTTACTAAAGTCTACATGAAAATACCATTCTTTTTTTGTTTGCTCATAAAAGAGAATAGTAGTTAAGCTACTTTATAATAAGCATTTTAGGGTTAAATATACCCCAAAAGAATTTACAAATAGGTCTCAGGATTTTAAAATATAGCTTCATGAGTTTTCACAGCTTTCTAGTTTCCAATGGTTTTCTAGTTTTTACTGTTTCCTAGTTAGACATGCTTATTTTCAGAAAAGGACAAAGCTGTTTGTCTGGGAAGGACTTTGAATGTGATTTAATTCTGTTGCTGATGATATTGGAATAGCATCAGAGTTAAGACAGATGGCTCATTCCCTTTTCTCCCTAAACAGAGCCTGGGAAAATGGAAGTAAATTGCATGAACTCAAGGTTTCTTAGCCTGACTGCCCTTGTGAGCTACTTTTGACTACTTCATATTAGATCTATGCAGTCACAACCTCAGACATCTGAAAGCTAGCTTAGACTTTGCTTTCTTTGATGGTTCAGATATCAGGGTATATGGAATCAGAACTGTCGGTCTTTGAAACACTGGGAGCTGTATCCTTTGCTTTCTGTATACCTTTGGTGTAATGGCTACCTCAAGATGTACAAGCATCTTGGGAGTGAATAGGCAAAGAGATAATCTAAAGTAGAGGACAGTTAGGATCATTTCTTTTCCCCTTTTCAGGAGATTTCTAAGATGAAGGCAATAGCTTTTCCTGTCATGATATCCAAGGTAAATGGTGATTTGGGCAAAATGTTCACATACCTACTATTTTAAGATATATTGGGTGGCAGGGGGCTGGGAGTCCTTGGGGATCTGCATATAAAGAACACTTCTTGGACTGGAGTGGTGACTCAACGATTATGGTGCTTGCTTGGCATGTGCAAGGACATGGGTTCCAACCCCAGCACCACATATACAACAAAGTGTTGAGCAACAAAAGCCATATGAAAAACTCAAAAAGTTGATTCTTTCTCTCTCTTGAGAGAGAGAGAGACCGAACACACTTCTTATTGTGGCACAGATTCGTGAAAACAGAATTAAGTTTTAAAATTACTAATGTTAAACAGAATGGCCTTTAGGAAAATATGCGAGTTGTCCAGGCATCTTTCCCGCATCTAAACGTGTTTTTAGATGTTTTTACTTTACCCCTGGTTATCAAAGTTTATACACATTGATTGCTACAGTTTTGACAATGTTTCCCCCTTATCTGTATCCTGTATCGCAATATACTTCTAATAAATGTGGGAAAAAAAAAGATGTTTTTACTTGTCTGAAATGAGAGGATAGTTATAGAAGCTAACAGCCATTGCAAGACAGCAGAATAACAGTTTGGCATCTTTGAAATTAAGTCATCACAAAATTATTTGATTATCAGTCTGGTTTATAGGGCAGGTTTTCAATTATAATTTTTAATAGAATGTTACATAATTGAACATTAATTTTTTTAAGTTTTCTCTTTAGCATTGTATATTATAGTATTTGGTTTTGATTATAAAAGGACGTAGTACTCGAACAGAATTTTACTTGACAAATATGAATAGATAATTAAATTTAATTGATCTCTGAATGAAAAAGAATTAACACTAAAGGTTCTCATATTTTATTTAGTGGGGAAAGATCTTCAGAGTATGTTTGGAGACATCTTTACAACCTGCTCCCTGCCCCATACACCTTAAATTATGAAGAGAAATTTGTACTCTTCAAGCTTCCTCCATTTTACACAAATATAATCTGTGTTTGCTGGGTAGAACTGAGTCCTTTGTGATATGATTTCTTTTTCACCATGTGAGCTTTCTTCTTTTGCTCTGCCATTCTGTTCTGGCTACTGAAAGTCATCTCACTGCCTTCTTGCAGCCCTTTTTTCCTGCATGCATACTTGATTTTCTGAGCAGACACTGTCAGTTAACAGAAGTTAGCAGTGGTGCAGAAAGAATTGAGCAGACACTGTCAGTAAAAGGATTTAACAGCAGAGCAGAAAGAACTGAAGCGTGCACATCACATTTATATTGGTGTGTGCAATGCTGACCTATGATACAGTGTAATGTTTTCTATTTTTATTATTATTTACTGTCTAAAATGGAGCCAAACTAATACTGACCTTGTATGGAATGCCTCTGAGGATTAGAGGTGGAGGTGGGGGCTAGATTTTCATGTGACTTATCTCTGACATACTGCAGCAGGACTGAAAACAATCATCTGCTCACATAGAAGATAAGAAAAAAAAAAAATTCCAAGATTTTGCTTGCAGAATTTGTGTGGTATTCTCAGATTTCTTTCCCCCTATGCTTTTCTATTTTTCAATTTTACCTAATTTGACAAGGCTTGGAGGTGGGAGATGGTCTTTGCATTATAAGTAGATTGAGGGATGGAAGGAACAGGGTGCAACAATGATTCGCATGGTGAGAGACTGTTTAAAATCTCCACGACATCGAGACCCACGTTGCAACCATCTGACAAACCGTTGGTGAGCTCCTTGGCCATGTCAAGTCTTTAAAAGTAACAGTATACAAATGGTTTTTATTCATGTGCTTTTTTCCTTCCATACAAATTTTAAGATCATTGTGTCTCCATATCCAATATAGTTGATTTTTTTCTACATTTCAAAGTATCACCTGAAAAAGGTGAGAAATATAAATGAAGCCTGCAGTGTGTCTCTTTAAGTGTCTGCTTGGGTATAATTTTCTCGCTTTCCTTTATGCTGGAGCTCAGTGAAGCATGAGCTTACATTTGAGTTATGTCTGGAGTGGAAACTGAAATACAGTAATGAAACTCTGAGGAGAAACAAACTCTGAGGTACTAATCTGGAGAACTTCTTAAGTCCTATATTCTCTTCTCTTTTACCCTCACCCCACCCCCAAAATACATTGCTGCAGAATTCTATGGGCTTTTTCTTTTCTTTCTCATTTTGTAGAAAAGAAAGGAATGGGAGGTAGGGGTGTGTGTGCGTGTGTGTGAGAGAGAGAGAGAGAGAGATTGGTTTTGGTAAACATGGGCAGTTAAATTTGTTACATAAAAGAAATAGCTTTATTTTGTGATTCTGAATCTAAGGTTGCTTGAGATTCATTTATAGGTACACAGCTGATATCAAACCATATACGAATTTATAAGTAATGATATTTCAAAGTAAAAGTAGAGCCCAGTGTGTTTGAAGTAGAAGACATAAATGCTACCTAGATCCTTTTTTAATGTAATATACATTATTTTTTATATTTGATTAAGTGGGTTTGATAGGTGGTTCCAAAATAGCTTTTTAGAATAGATGTGGTAGCTTATATAGCAGATTAACATATATTAACAGTCTTCTCCATTTGTTCTGTGTGGTGGCATTCTAATATTGATGTTTACCATTTAGGGAGAAATTAACACTTCAGCAAATGACTTTTTCCTTAATATTGTTCACCATTTCTTCTAGCCATTTTCATTTAATTTGATGGTGATAACTAAGGGTTAAGCTTACAGAGCTGATGCAACTCCTCCTTTTCTTCACCAGCAGTTTTCATTGGACAGTATTTCCATAGCAACAGTGAGATCAGTGGAACCTGAGTGTTTCATTGATTATTTTTCTCTTCTCCTTTTTTTAATCTATTCTCTTTTCACCACATTTTAGTGAGGAAGCGTTTTTTTTTTTTAAATAAACAGAGCTTATATTGATTTCTGTTCCATAAATAATTAAAAGGGAGTAGAAAAATCTGCCCTTCATTTAAAGATTGAATGTTTCACTATGTATTTAAAAAGTGATTCAGTATTAGGAGGATGGGTAACCATACCAGCTGTAGCTGATGTTCTCAAATATTCTTGCATTATTTGCTGGTCTTCTAGGGAAAAGAATAATGTGGAACAGGACCTTAAAGAGAAAGAAGATACTATCAAACAGAGAACAAGCGAGGTTCAGGTAAGTGATCTCTACATTCACTATTCCATTTCTGACCTAGGAATATTAATTTTTAATGTATACAGTCATTTACTATTTGGATGTGGTATTAGGTCTTGGAAATATCTGATATTTGTATAATATAGATGTCTATCTTTTGTAAAATGATTGTTTTTGCTTTGAATTCTGGCCTTTAAATATTATACTGCAATGAGAAAGCAGAATTTTCCAGCATAGATTTCTGGTTTTGAAAGTATTATTAAATGATATTTACCTGCATAGTATAACATTAAAGGTAACTTTGAATGACTTTTGATATTAATATTATTATACCAGTAAAATTAAATGAGTGAGATCATCATCTCATCATCATGAAAAAGCAGATTGCTTTTTTATGCATGTGAGATTTCGTTTGCTAGGAGACCTAGTATTTTCAAAGACTGTTTCTCATAATTCTGCCTGGGTGGGAAATGATACAGTACAATTTAAAATAACATTTTGTGAACTGTTCAGTAGCCCAGGATATCTTAACTTTGGCATAAAAAGATTTAATTCATTTTCACCAAGTTCCATGTTAAGTAGTTTCATTTTATAAATAGAAAAGATAATAAAATCTGTTTATATTTGGGAAATGATATGAAATTGGGTGTTTCAAATATTAAAAACACAGAAAATTGGACAGTGTTTCATTTTAGAGCAATAAACAGTTTATGTGGCCATGTTATTGGGGTACCATTTCTTGAATGCTGCACTAGCACATACAGGAGATTGGATGTTGAAGCATTGGTAGCAGCTGCCAGTAAGAGCTCATGGATGGGTATTTCTCAGTGTGTTGCTTGCATGTTGATTACCTGCTTATAATAATAGTTCTAAATATGCAAAAGCTGTAAATTTTTAGACCTATTATTTTGTTTTGTTTTGATGTAGTACATTCACTAGAACTTGTCAGATGAATTATGCTAGGATGGAAAGAATGATCTGCTAAAGGATTGAGGAAGAAGCCAGAGAGATTTCTTGGTATTTAATTCTCTGTTTGACTGCATTTATTATATATACTGGAATTTTCATAAAAGCAATATAGCTCTCTTTCTGGTAGTAAGATTAGATGTAGGAGGATCAGTTACTTGAATTACATTATTTTTGTGCAGTTTTTAAGTTTCTTAAGAAATGCCAGTCATGACTTTAAGCAGTTATTGCTAAAAATAGTTTTAAGAATAGAAGACAACATCTGTAAAAATTTTCTCAGTCTGAATAAATAGGAAGTCTTTGATATCTTGAACAGCTTCTATATTTAGCCCATTACTTGTTTTAAAAAGCATAGGTTCTTATTATAAATAATTATTTTATTACTCCAGTACATGTACCCATTGGTTTTTCCCTACTGCATCTTCTGAGGATGGAGATTTAAATATCCATATTAGAAAAGCACTAAATTTCACATTGTTCCTTTCAGGCTAAAAGGCTATGCTTAAACATTTTTTTTCTTACCACTGTAGAAATTTTGTTGTCAGTCATAATTTCTCTGTGATTTACTTGTTCTTCCTTATTGACCAGTAGTAAGGTATATGTTCAACCTCAATCTTTGTGAAATCCAAAATGTGTGATTGGCATAGGAAATCCACATTGTTGAATATTTCTGTGTTGGGTGCTGTTAAGTATTAGGAACATGTTTAAATTGAGTAGTAATGTTTGAACATGAATTCCTTGGAAAGTAATGCTGGATTAATTAAAGTTTTGGGTTAGCAGATTTATTATTCATTTTAGCCCAATACAGGTATTTCTGTTTTTGGTGGAAATGAGGCACTGGACTAAGAATGACAGTAATTGACACACATAAGCAGTTAGGACTCTACACTTTAGTGATCATCTCCAATTTTCTGAAGCACAAGACAACTTGCCCAAAATGGTAATAAGTAGATTTTATTACCTAATAAATTAATTCTGATATGCCTATTGATAATAAGGCATGGACTAGGAATACCATGGATAATTAAAAGCTATAAGTAATTTGAACTCTCAGTACTTATTTTCTGATTTATCTGGCAAAATGAAATTTATACAGCTATTAATAAATAGCAAAATCTAAAATGTATACTTCACTGTTTCTGACCTCACTTTGGAAGTTCTAATGAGAAATATCAAAATGAAGACAGCAAGAAAAGAGAAAAAGGGGAATATTGGCTTATTAATTATCATTGAGGATCTGCGTAATCCAAATTTGGCTTTTACTAGTAGTCTTACTTTTTTTCTGTATTTAATAAATCCACAAAGAATGACTACCTGAGCTCACATTTCAAACACAGAAACATTTTTCTTTTCTTTTTTTTAAGACGGAATCAATTTTATTTATTCATCTGGGTTTTTATTTTTTTTTTTTAAAGAGAGAAGGACAGTGAGAGAGAGAGACAGAGAGAATCAATTTTTATTAAGTTTTTCACATGGCTTTCGTTGTTCTGACACTTAGTTGTGTATGTGGGTTGCTGGGATTTGAACCCGTGTACTTGCGCATGCCGGGCAAGCACCGTAACCACCGAGCCACCACTCCAGCCCCCCCTCATCTGGGTTTTTGTTTGTTTGCTTTTGTTGTTGTTTCTCCAACACAGTTTTGTTTTGTTTTGTTTTGTTTTGTTTTGTAAGAGAGAGAGGGACAGTGAGTGAGAGAAAAAGAATCAATTTTATTTAGTTTTTCATGTGACTTTCATTGCTCTGATACTTCAATGTGTACATGGTGCTGGGGTTCAAACCTGTGTCCTCGTGCATACAGGCAATAGCTGTAATCTCTGAGCCACTGCTCCAGCCCCCCAACATTTAGTTGTACATGTGGTGCTGGAGTTTGAACCCACATCCTTGAAAATGCCACACAAGCACTCCAACGAGTGAGCCACTGCTCCAGCCCTGAAACCACACTTTCAAAACCAAAAGATTTGAGGGTTTTTTGTTGTTGTCATTGTTGTTGATTTGTTTATTGTTTTCATGGGGTTTTGTTTGTTTTTGTTTTTAAAAGAGGGGAGAGAGTGAGAGAGAAAGAATCAATTTTATTTGTATTTTTATCTGTTTTTTGTTTCTCTGACACTTAGTTGTATATGTGGTGTGGTGCTTGAACCTGGGTCCTTGTACACACCAGGCAAGTGCTGTAACTGCTAAGCCACCGCTCCAGCTCCCATTGTTTTCATTTTTGTTTGGTGCTGAGGATTGAACCCTTGCCTTTTGACAAAACAACAGATATTTAGGGATTCACTTTTAGATGATGCTTTTTCACCTTTTCATAAAGGTTTATAGTAGCAAGTTGGTAACAGACAAATTTGAATTCAGTTCCCTGGTTCTGATACTTCCTGGGTTTGTGATCCTAAGTAAATAGTTTAACCACTCTATGTTTTAGTTATCTCTTGCGTACCAAACACTTCAGAGGTGGGCTGGAGCGGTGGCTCAGCAGTTAGAGCACTTGCCCAGCATGCGTGAGTACACGGGTTCAAACCCCAGCACCCACAGCACCCACGTACACAACTAAGTGTCAGAGCAACAAAAGCCATGTGAAAAACTGAGTAAAAATTGATTGTCTCTCTCTCACTCACTGTCCTCTCTTTAAAAAACAAAACTAAACACTTCAAAGGTAATACAAGAATAATTGTTTGGTTTAGTTTTATTACTCTGTATCATACAGTCACCTCTGTACACCTGCTTTCATCAAACTTTTTGTTTTTGACTTCTGATTTCACATAGGGACCTCTGCAAAAAGAACTTCACAGTTTAGAAACCCTGTCTGATGCTATCACTTTAGCTACTAACCCATTTTTCTCTACTTTTATTTCTTTGTGTGGTGGCCCTTTTTTCCATTCCTATCCTTTGACCAACTGTATACAATCTGCCATGTACCTGCGTTTCACTGTGCTTTAATTTTTACCCCCAGAACCAGCAATATTTTTTATTTTTAAGAGACAAAGAGAGTGTGTGTCAGTTTTTATTTTTATGTGTTTTTTTTTCCTACGCATAATTGTGCATGTGGTGCTGGGATTTGAACCCCGACCCTTGAGCATGCCAGGAAAGTGCTCTACCGCTGAGCCACCTCTCTAGCCCTCAGAATCAACACTCTTAAGGCCAAATATGTTGGTCCTTGCTTTGTTAGTTACTGCTTTTTTGGGTTGTACATTTCTAAATACCTTCCTCTCTTTGCTTCTGTTGCCTGTGTCTGAGTCAGATGGATGCACTGTGTGTGTGTGTGTGTGTGTGTGTGTGTGTGTGTGTGTGTGTCTGTCTGTCTGTCTATGATAGAGTGTGTGTTTCCCTCCTCAGTGTCAGGTGCTAGTCCTATATCTCCAGTTTTGTATTTATCATTTCAAAGTCAGTATGTCTAAACTGAATCTCACCTTGTTGAAAAATATAGTTTCAAGTCAGAACTTTATTTCTGTCAGTGCTTTTCTTTATTATTGATGCCACCCTTTTCACTTAAATTCAGAGTCAGATTATAAGTGCTCATTCTGTCCTCTCTTGCCTTTCTTCCTAAAATAATTTATATGAACCAATTTATGTGCAAATCTTTACTGCAGTCCACTACCACTATTGATAATGGGAGGTTGTTATACCTCACAGGTATATTAGAGGTAGAAAAAAAGATGAAATATAAGCCTTCCTCTTACTACTACTCATGTTTTAATTGTCTGACTCTGGACTATGTGCCATATACATTCTCCTTTTTCCCACTTGTACCTTGGGTTGGTATACCCTGCTTATGTGAATTGCACCCATGCCTTAAGCCAGCTTGAATTGTACCACTTCTCTTAAACTTTCCTTTCTTTGATTCTTTACACCAGTTTTTCCTGTTTTGTCCCAGAGGAGGGTATATCTATTTTATGGCATATATTCTATGTTCCTTTTCAGTGCTAACTTGGTGTGTATATAAATAGATTCCAGTATCATCCAGCCTACATAATGAGTTCTTTGAGCTTAGAAATTGTGCCTTATGTCATCTCTTCTATTATATTTGGTAATAAATTGCTAGATAGAGATTTGTTTGTTTGTTTGTTTTGGTGCCAGGGATTGAACCCAGGGGTTCTTTACCACTAAGCTCTATCCTTACCCCTTTTTGATTTTTTATTTTGAAGCAGGGTCTCGATATATTGCTCAGACTGCTCTTGAACTTGCAGTTGCCCTGCCTCAGTCACCTGAGTCACAGGGATTATAAGCATGCTCCATTGTGTCTGGCTAGATGTAACAAAGCCATTCACAATAAAAAGGAATAAACTTTGACTTTGTACATGAAACTAAAAACAGGAAAAGGTGCATACAGAAGCTCCAGGCAAAAAGGATCAGAAGTATAGTAGGTATCATTGAGTCAGTCTTTTTTTCCATATTGTTCATACTAACCTCATGCAAAAGAAGCTTCCAATTATTTGTACTTCATCAGTTAAAAGTAACTCAGAGTAATTGACCTTTTTTAAAAAATTCACTCCGTTGGGTTTTTTCTTCAGAGGAAGAGGGATGATTTATTTTAGTTAGAAATAAAATTAGATATGTGAGCTCAACATTCTTTTCCTGGCAGTAATGTTCTTTACAACACACTGGGAAGCATATGATTAGGAAGTAAAGTTAGTGAGATTTTCTAATACTCACCCCCATTTAATAGGCTTCCTTTCTGTTCTTTGACTTAATCATGTTGCTCCACACTTAATCACCTTTTTTATTTTAAGAACAATTCTGGGTGCTGGAGTGGTGGCTCAGTGGTAGAAAGTTCAGTAACCGCTGAGCAATTGCTCCAACCTCCATAGGTTGAATTCTTAAGTTACTTCTTCAGTTGTATGTCTAACTGGGGTTATAATAAAATGAATTATTTTACTCATTGATATATCTAAGAGTTTTCAGCCCCATAACACATCATGGGATGTGAAATGATGGGGATGAATTTGTTGTTTATTTATTCATTTTTTTAAAAGAGAGGGACAGTGAGAGGAAGAGAGAAAGAGAGAATCAATTTTATTTAGCTTTGCATTTGGCTTTCGTTGCTCAGACACTTTGTTGCATACGTGGTGCTGGGATACGAGCCCATGTCCCTATGTATGCTAGGCAAGTGCTGAAACTGCTGAGTCACCACTACAGCCCTGAATTAGTTATTTTTAATAACCTGAGTGATTTTTAGAAAACAGAATATTTTTCTTGAAATTTCTTTTTAATCAAAGATAAGATTCCCAGCTCAAGTATCCTTTATTCATTGATGAAGAATCTTAGATGTGGCCAGCTTTGATATTTTTCTAAAACAAATTTTGGCACTGTGTTATATTAATCTTCTTCACTTCATCCTTGCCATTCCCTAGTTGCTGCTATCCTCCTTTCTTTTGCTATTGATAGCACTGGGAGGCAAGTAGAGCATGTTCAAGGAAGAAAGAGTAAAGGAAAGGTATCTGCAGGTGTCTTCGGTCACTTACTTGAGGGGAGGACATTTGCAAGTACTGAGTTTGTGCACTCACCTGGGAGAGGTTTTCCTGATGGGCCACCTTACGGTTAACAGAAAATTATCCAGGTTCAGTGGAAGGTACTGTTTGCTAGAACCTGCTACTGCCCTAGTTGAGAATGTGGCAGTGGGTGGGTGAGGGGGACTTGTATCAGTTTCCTTTATTTAGTCTCAGCATAAGCAAAATAAAATAGCCAAGTATATCTGGATACTGAAAGTGGTATGGAAATTGTATTGCAATGGTGGTCATAAATTTTCAATGAAATTTTATTCTTATTCCTGCTAACTCATATGTTTGTAACTGTTCATTTGTTTTTGTGCAGTTTAATGATTTTAAATCTGCTTATGAAATATGAAGATCCTTTTGTTTATGTTAGAATTTTTACAGAAGGTCTTTTTCATTTTTTAACTAGACATGAAGCACTGACTATAATGAATTTTAATATGGACATCTGTCCAGCTCTTAGTATTTCACTATTGTGAGGTATTTTCTCAGTAGCCTTGTCCCTAAGGCCTGTACTTTTGTGTTACCTTGTGGATTTTTACTGCTGCTAGGAAATGAGCAAAGGCAGCAAGGTTGGGAAATTTAAGCGATTGTATTTGCCCTTAAGAAGAGAAAGGGCAGGAACAAGTAAATATTATATTGATTTGTTTATTCCCTTTCCTCTTGTGTAAGCCTGTCTTTTGAGGTTATGTTTAAATGGCTCACCAAAAATACTACTTTAAAAAATGTTTTCAGTTTATTAAAGGAAACCGGCATTAATCGTATTATTGGCAATTCTTACATAAAAATTCAGTAATATCAGAATATTTTCATTTTGGTCTGAAACCACCAGAGATGTTGTACTTAGAAAACAGCAAACATGGCCCAGGCATGGTGGTGCTTGCCTGTAATCCCAGTGGCTCAAGACACTGAGGCAAATTAAACTAAAAAGTTTCTGTACAGCCAAGGAAATAGTCAAAACAGTTAAGAGACAACCTACAGAATGGGAGAGAATCATGGCCCGTGATCCCTCTGACAGGGGACTAATATCCAAAATTTACAAAGAACTCAAAAAACTCAATAACAAAAACACAAACAATCCAAT
>PVKS010042955.1:0-15191 GCA_004027875.1 Aplodontia rufa | reverse complement strand
AACTGCAATAGGTAAAACCCAAGGTGGTCATCCATGATCTGGCTTTTCCCCTCGATAACAAAGTTTATATCCATTGATTGATAATGTTTTGATAATGTTTCCCCCTCAACTGTATTTCTATATTCTTCTAATAAAAAAAATAAAAAGAAGAAAATTAAAAAAATTAATACACAAGTATAGGCTTAGTTCTATCTATAACATGGGGATAAAGCAGGGGAGACATGGGAGCAGAGAGTGGTCAAGTGGGGAGATCTTGGACTATGATTGGCCTTATTGTAGTTTGTCAATATCCATATATGAATAAATATATAGCAATGATCCCTCCAATATGTAAGACAATGTTAAATGAATAAAAATTTTTAAAAAATCCTGGAGTAAAGGTGCATGCATATAATCCCAAAGGCTCTGGAGGCTGAATCAGGAAGATTGCAAGTTCAAAGTCAGCCTTACTCAACAATCTAAGGAAGCTCCGAGCAATTTAAGGAAACCCTGTCTCAAAATGGCTAGGAATGTGGTTCAGTGGTTAAGTGACCCTGGATTTAATTCCTAGTAACAACAACAAACAAATAAATAAATAAATACAATTAGTAAATGAATAAATATCAAAATATTGACCAATTTTATTTTTATTGTGTTTTTTTCTACCTTGAAATGAAAAATTTTAATGTTCATTGGTTCTCATAATATCAGTATTTGTTTTTCAAAATAGCCTCAAAAACCATTTCCTAGAAACAAAATACTCTTTTCTGATTTTTCTCATTTAAAAGCTTTTTCCTTAAACAAACATTCATATAATAGAACGTCTTAGTTGACTTTTCAAAAGGATATGTGAATCTTTACATACTTTCTGTCAATTATTATTTAATAACAGTTTTCACCATAAAATGGCACATACCCTATGTTGAGCATATTTGATGCATATTTCAAGGCACCAATATGTATTATTTTGTTATATATATATTTTGTAATTTAAAACACTTTCTTCATTTTGTACATATGTGTGTGTATATATATGTTATATACATATATATATATATAATTTGTAAGTATATAGATATATACTTACAAATTAGGCATTATTACTCACATTTTTACAATAGAAACAATGAGATCAAGAAAACAGTGATAATATGAAGGCATCACAGCTTTCAAACAATTCTTACGCAAGACAAATTGGTAATCTTTCTACTGTAGAGAATTTGGTGATCAGAAATACTGCACTAAATGCATGAATACAGAGCTCCAAAACACAGCAAAAAAGGACAGTAATATCTCCTACAAGATCAAAGAAGAGTCTTTGCAAGATGCATCTAAACTCAGAAGGAGAAGTGTAATTTTGAGAAGCAAAATATTCCAAGAGGAGGGATCTTTAGCTGTAGGCAATGATATTGGGATGGGGATGGAGACACTATATGCCAACATGTTATAACTTCTGCGTAAGAGAATTTAGTTTTGGTTGAAGTATACATGAGTGATTTCAAGACAAGTAGGTAAGTCAGGGTACTTCTTGGAAGACTATGAATTGAAAAGTGAGTGCTGGAAAGTTTTTTTCAAAATTACCATTTAAACAATCATAGAAGAATCCTAGGTATATTCGATATAAACTGCTAAATGGATATATTTTTTGAAGACTTTGTTATGTCAGAGAGAAAAACCTGGAATATTATTTCCATGGTAAAATATAAGAGTTGATCAGAAAACATGATTCATGTTTTTCTCTCGTATGTGGAAGTGAGAAAGGAAAAAGAAAATGAAAGGTGGGGATTTCATGGGAATGTAAGGGAGATCCATAGAGTATAGGAAAAAGAAACAGGGAATGCAGTATGGGAAGGAAAGGGCAAATATGGGGAACTGATGATGGCCAAATTATAATGTTGTGTGCGTGTGCAAATATGTAACAACAATTCCCACAATTATGTACAACATAATGCTCATTAAAAAATGGGAAAAAGAAAAAAGATAGATTTGATTTCACCAGGTGGACCAGAGGAGAATGTTGTAATTAGTCTATCAACTCTGGAGATCCACACTTTCCCTCATCCTGAAATTTGTCATAAAAGTGAACGGACACAGCACTTGTGTTTGGTTTGAAATCTAGCCTTCCTTTGAAGTTGGCTTGTTCTTGGGAAAGACTTGATAGTGAGTATAAATAAACACATTTTCCTGCATATCTAAAGAATTATTCTTTGATAAATTATATGAGTATTAAAGATGGCTTTTTGTATTTTCATTAGATTCTGCACTCTGCCTTAAATTCCATTTGTTTCCTGACTCTGAAAACTGCTTTCTATTTCCTTTCAAATCTCCATTGATTTGAGGGTTTTTTTTATTAGCCAGTTGACCTGAGCAGGAGAATAGAACAGAGTTTAAAATACAAATAAATGAGAGACAGTAAGAGGATATAGAAGTTTACTGCAGATGATAAATACTTGTGAGGGCAGAAAGAATTGAAAAGCTATAAAACTCATTAGAAATCGAATGAACAAATGTTTACAAAGAATCATATTGCAGTAGGGATGGACTAACTGCATGTATTAAACATATTGCTTTATAATGTAAAATCATGCTTACAATTATTAAACTAATTTGTATATACATTTACAGTTTTTTTTTAAATCATTGGCATGGCCCTGAAAGAAGAATAAAAAATGTAGAATATTGTGTTTTTATTAATTTTGTTTTTCTTAAAGGCAAAGAGAACTATAGAAGGAAGTATAAGGGAAATATACTTGATTATTTTTGCAGTTCAACTGTGAACAACATATCATCATATATATTTTAGTTTATCTACAATGCATGTTTAACCATTTGTCTAAAAAAGTATAATGCTTTTCCAAGCCATTTTTTAGTGGATAATCCAAAACTTGATATTTGTACATATTTACATTGATTATTGATGTCAAGGAAAATAGAGATTACATTAATAAGTGTCTTACATTTTTAGATACATCTCTATTGTGAAATTAATATTATTATTGTCTCAGCTTTATAAGAGGTTCATTGCTTCAGTCATTGAAGTGGTGCATTATAAGATCATGATTAAAATGAGATATTACAAGCAAAAGTGGAATTAAATTATATTTGGCAGTTAGTGCTGTGTATTTTCTATTTTTTATTGAATTATTCACAAAATGTGGCATTCATTATTATCACTATGATAAAGGTAATGGACCAGGCTCAGAGTTACGAAATGAATTTCTAAGACCTGGTGGCTATTCACAATATGAATACCAAATATTGACACTGAAATTACTAAGAGAAAGTGTGACTGGGTCAAATCAACGACTCCTTTTTAATTTATTTCCTTTTCTTTTTTCATTTTCTAATATTTTATAAAGCACAATTCTCTCTGAAACTGCCAGAAAGCTGTGTCAGAAAGATGAATTTATGGATCACTATCAAGTTGCAACAATCATGATTATTGAACTATTACAATCTGCATAGATATTAAAAGCAATTTCAATGACAATTCATAATCATGGAAAACATGTCAGAGATTCCTCACTTTTTTTTATGCCAAAAATAATCCTTTTGCACTGAAATGATAAAGTTTATGCGTGAAAATAATTTTAAATATTCTGTAATCCAACTTATAATCAAATATCAGATGCTGCATGGAATATTCCTGTCCTCGATACTTCAATCCATATTTCTCAGTTAACTTCTGAAAGTATTGCCAGATATTCACGAGAACCTGGGGATATCATATCAACTCAACACATACATTGTTATGATTTATCAGCAAGACCAACCACACCGTAGGATTTAGGATAAAAAATATAATCCAGGGAGAACCTTTTGACTGTATAGAAGCAGACAAATCCAGTATGGAATAACAGGAAATTCAGTGACCTGTAGAGATTTGTAAGGTTTTGTTGAATGAAACATTTCAGGCAAATCATATTTAGAAGAGTTTGAGCAAAATAAATCATGAATCAGGCAAGACACAGGACCAGGAAATTTCAGAGAGCTCAATGCTGCAACATGGCAAGAAAGACAGTGTTCAGAGACGGAAAAGGAAGTGACACACGACATAGTTTGGTTATAGCTTGGCATTAGCCTTGTTTTAGCATGGGTGATAACCACGGACATGCTCTCATCAGTTCTCCACCTCTGTTAGGCTGAAGTTCATTTGCAGTGGCTGAGATGCAGCCGCTTATTACATGAATGAAGAGTTAAGTTAGGTTCATTTACATAAACTTTGGGTTGCAATTTATTGTATTAGGGATTCAAAGTACAAATGCAACATTAACTAAACTTTAATTTAATAGTCTGTATGTCCGAATGGCAAAGTCATACTGAAAATTTAGATTATGAAGAACAGCAAAGTAAAAAGAAATAGCACCTGACATTGAGAGAGCATAAATTAGGTAAATGTGGGACTAGTGGCATAAGTTGTGGAATCCAGTAAAAAATGAAGTTATAGAACCCTTGTTCAAAAAGCAGGAAACTAGAAAGTGCTATAGAAGGTCTTAAAAAGAAAGCTTTTTTTCTTCACTGGTCTTTTGCTTAACTTACAGTGTTTTAATTTGCTATTTAATATTTTTCAACATATCAATGTACATTAATATAAAATTTTCAGATTATGTTCATCTCTAGAGTCTGTGCCCAGAACTCTGATCCAGTTCCCTTGGGTTATACTCAGATATCCCCAGAGGGACAGAGTATGAAAGCAGAATGTGGATTCCTCTGTCTCCCACCAGCTCATAGGGTCAGATGTTGCCCCTGTTGAGGAAAACAAAGATTGTTTGATGTGCAGGAGGCTAAGAATCTGCACTGGCTTGCTGGCAGGAAAGATTGCATGTCAAATGAGACTCTAATTTTCCCCATGTCTTCCATCTTCAACAGCATTCAATTCATCCATTGGAATTTAATTATAAAATATGCAGTCAAAGATAATGTGAGAAATTTCAAGACAGTGATAATTGAGTTTTAAAAGCAAGCACTATGCCCTTCTGAGTTCAGGGCCCTGTCTGAATGCATATGTCAGATGGCCATAGACACAGCATTGGGGATACATCAGCAATATTTTATAGACATGTGCATATATAAAATCATCATGTCAAACTGGTGGCAAGTGTCTGGGACCAGAACTAGAAGGCCAGACATAAGAAACTATGGCTATATTGGAGGATCTACCTCCTCATTCACTACCTCTAATTGACTCATTGATATCTCAGCAAAATCATGGATTAATTTTATATTTCCCTTATTCTGTCTAGTAAAAGTTTTGGTATCAGAGTACTGTTGTACTATTATCAGGTCCAGATCAAAGATATTTAAAATATAATCACTTTTGGAGTTTAAAACTGTGAAATTAGGAATCTAGTCAAGTTATTAAACAATAAACATGCTATTTGTCTGAATGACCATAAAATCCTAGATTTCAGAACTTCATATGAATACAGGGTCTAGTTAACTTCTACAATATTTCTTGCATTATTGTATTAATAGACTAAATGTTCTAGAGCATAGTAAAATGATGGCGGGGGACATTAATGGAAATATTTAGGTGTATGCATTAGTTTAAGTTTTAATGATAATTAAAAGCTCACTACAGTGATAATTTACTAACAGCAAAATAATTTTATCTATGTTCGAATAGTCCAACAAATATTTGCTAAGTTCACTTAATTTGACAAGGTACCATAGGGAAACAGACAAAAAATAAAATCTCCAGAAATTTACACCACATAACTTCTATCAATATTTGGAGAAACTGCAGAGTTTACATGTGTTGTAAAATATGTCAAAAGGAGGCACTGAGTAAGAGTACTGATATTTGAATGCCATTCTTTAACAATTTCTAATCACATAATCTCTTCTGTCCTATCTGCTTTAAAAATAGGCCCAGTACTGATTTGGGGAAAACCACAGGGTGTAATCTGACTCAGTTGAAAATATTCATATTAGTGTATGGTAATTTTCAATCAATATTGACCACAACTCCAAAAGGGGAAAAGACCACAAAACTATGAGCATCTTGATCATGATTGGAATAAGAGTTGGTGTCCTCAGGGTGCTCCATAGCTATTACTTATGCTTTCCCCTTTTTTCCATTCTCTACCCAACCCCTCCTTCACACACTCATGTAATCCCTCAATATCCAACAGTCCCATTCAATTTGGACTTGAAATAACAGTACCAGTTATAGGAAAACTAATCACAACTCTGCCTATTTAGCTAGTGGATATTTATCACAGCAGTTTGTTAAATAAATTGATTTTTTAGGAAAAAAAAGATTTATGAAGGAATATTTGTCTACTTTCAAATACACACTGTCTCCAAGCCTGTGCATAAAAAATGTACAATATTTAAGTTAATCAAAATTATTTTTCATTATCTATTCAAAATAATAGCTCCAATTTTCCCCTTTTTTCTCTTAGATATCTTAACATCTACAATTTAGAAAATTTATGAAGACCTAGGCAATGATAGTGTATTTTGTAAGTTTTAAGAGTGTTGTCTTGCATATGAATGCATACAATGAAAAATGCCTCCAACAAAATTATTTGTCCCTAACAAGTTGAATTTTCGGATGTGAAATGAAACTAGTTAAATGCAAGCATCTGAGATCAAAAGGTGATATAGAAATCTGCATGCCATTTTAATATAAAAGTTAATTATTTTCCGCTCATGATGATAGCATATCCCCTCAGCTACTTCAAAATATAATTTAAAACGAGATACTGTCAGCATTTTGGATTTGAAAAATGAAAGAAGAGTAAATATATATTCAAGGGAAAAGAATAATCTATGGTGCAGTAACATATTTTTAACATCCAAATACAAATAACAGATGACTTTGATCTTGTTTGGACATAAGCAAAGCTTTGAAGTAGCTGGTTTCCCCCACCTAATTGTATACTAAACAAAGGTCTTAAAACTATCGTGTTTAAGACAACCTCCTACCTTGCCTCTCTTCTTTCCACAGTGATTTTATCTAGGGATGACTTCAGTGACTTTCCCATAAGCAAGCTAAGCCTTTCAGTGTGCTAAGCATTATTTCAGATTTCTCAAAAACATAGGCTAAATTGTCTTATTCTGTTTATCAGTGTGATGGTTTTTCTGGTATGATATCTTACACATTATCTTTTAATTTCTTAGTGCCACAGGGTGTGATTGTGTCTGCCATGAATGCCTCAGACAAATATAATGTGGCTTCGGATGAAGACCACAAGGAGACTTGGTGATGATAGGCTTACAGAAATATGCAACGATATAAATTTATCATTACAAAAGAGCTTTAAGTCCTTGTAGGAAGTGTGTTAATGTGGAACTAAATCATGTGGAATGTTATGTAGAATCTAACTCTATAATTGTACTGAAAAGTAGTGAAGGAATAAATTTCCTTTTATTTTTTTATCCAAAAATAATATTGGTTTCCTTTTTGTAAAAATAGTCTCATATCATTTCCTTCTAGCAAGTTCTTCAATATCATTTCAGAATCACGACAATTAACTTATTTTTTCATTGAACATATATCCTGTTTTAAAAAATCTATCTTGAAAGCAGATGGTATTAAATTATTAAAGGAGGGTCAATTTAGTAATATCTGTCAAAATGCAACAGATATATATATATGCATATATATATATATATATATATAAATTTTTACACAGTCATTCCCTTCCTAGTTTTAACAGATTACAGATTAGAATTTATGTGTACATTTTTTCTCTACATAACTACTGATAATATCCAGTTCTGAAAGGTTTTTTCTGTCCTTTCAATTGCTTAATGAAGTGGCATGGATTAGCAAGCTTACAAATAAGAGTGACTGATTTTTCAGGCTGAAAAATACAGGATCAAAATACTTGCAGTTCCAGGCATCAAGTGAAGCCTATTCCTCACATCCATAGCCTTCCAGGTGTGGTGTCCTCAGACACTGGAAAGGGCTCACTGGATCCCACAGGCCTCTTTTATAAGGGAAATCATTCTTTTCATGGAAATCTCACATCATGACAGATTTCTGTTATAGTCCAGAAAAATACAAACCTGAATACCATTATCCCAAATGATGAAATCCTGAAATATCAAAAATCTCCAAAACATAAGTTTAGGAAAAGTAATTTAAGAAATTTGAAGACACGACTTTTTTTAAAAGGGATTTATTTTTTAAAAAATGCAAAAATTCAACAGAATATTTCATAGGCCACTTTATACAATAGTGGTAATTGTATGAACCCATCATTATAACTGAGGATATCTGAAATTCTGCACAACTGAATACATTTGAGAAGATTAAGATTGATCAAAAAATCATCACGGGTCACCTCTGAAGTTGTTGCAAAGATGATCTTTGAAAAGTTTGCCTTTCAAAATTATAGGTGTAAAAGCAAACAAAAGATAAAAAACAAAAAATAAATAACAACAAAAAAAACCTCTCTTCAAATATTGCGGAACTTTCAACATTTCTAAGTACATAGACATGGCTTGTACACTAAGTTATCATGAGGATAGTACACTTTCATGGTGTCAAAATTTGCAAGAAATGTGTAAGATGAATAGAACTTGCTGAAAGTATTTACATAATTCATACTACCAATATAGAAAATAATTTGAAGATGAAATATGTAGCACAATGAATTATAAAAAAATGTTATTTATTTATTTTCTGGTACCAAGGATTGAACCCAGTGGTACTTAAACACCAAACTACATGCCCAGACCTTTCTCTATTTCTTCATCAGCTGAAAAATAAATTCAGTAAAAAAGTTATACCTTTTTAGAATGGAATTCTTATTGTTGCCATGTTGTTTGGCCAATCTACTTCCCTGAATTTGTGCAAATTGCATTGACTTGAATGGAAAAAGCAGACTATTGGTAATACCTTAAAATTCACAATAAGAAGGTATGGCAAATATGATCACAAATAATTTCAGGTCTATCATTGCGGTTGGTCAATTAATTGAAATGCATTTTTTTCCTGCAAAGTCCATCACATTTTCAATTATGCATTTATAAAGTGTTTTGTTTTTCCTTGTCATTAATACACAAATGAGCTGAAAAATTCTAGAATAGTAAGATCCAAAAGGGGTATGAATAACGTACACACAGTTAAAAAACAATGTAAACAGTTTTGCATCTGACATCAATTAGTCAGAGAGGCACACACAAGTTTTTCTATGTGGGATTTAGTGGTAAAAGCAAGTCAATCTTCAACAATCTAATTCTCAATTCAATTTGTTTTCTAAAACTGGAGGAAACTTTATATGAGCATATCTCAGCTGATTCAGAAGATAATTCAGATCTTCTGGTTCAGAAGATAAGTGGGCTGATAAAATTATTTTTTGTTTTTAATATTTTATTCATTCACTATAGTTGTACATAATGAAGGTATTTGTTGTTACACATTAATACATGCTGACCCTATAGCAATATATTTTGGCCCAATTCCCTCTCTAGCACTTCTATTCCTCTTCCCCCTGTTCCTGGTCCATCTCTCTACTGATTTCCCTTTGATTATATTTTTTTTAATTTTCCAATTTTTTTTTAAAGAGAGAGGGACAATGAGAGAGAGAGAGAGAGAGAGAAAGAAAATCAATTTTATTTAGTTTTTCATGTAGCTTTCATTGCTCTGACACTTTGTTGTGTATGTGGTGCTGGGATTTGAACCCGTGTCCTCATGCATACTAGGCAAGCACCGTAATTGTTGAGCCATTGCTCCAGCCCCGAATTTTCCAAGTTTTAATGATTATGTGATTACTATCTAGTATTTCAGAGTGCAAAGTATACTATACAATATTTACATCTCCCTTATTCCCTCTCCGTTTTACCCCCTTCCTTCCTCTCCTGTCCCATTCTTTTTCCTTTACACTAGTAGTTTTCTTCAGTTCATCATTTAATTTGTGTTTAATGGATCTTTATATCATCTTGTCCTTTCCTCACCTTTTCCTTTATTTTACTGTTGTTCTCACATATGAGAGAAAACATTTGACCTTCGAGTTTTGGTGTTTGGTTAATTTCATTTAGCATGATTTTCTCTATTTCCATCCATTTATCTAAGGCCATGATTTCATTCTTTTTAATAGCTGAATAGAACTCCATCTTGTGTATGTATATGTGTGTATGTATTAATCTATTAAACTAAGGATGGGTATCTGGATTGGTTCCCTAATTTAGTTATTGTAAATTGTTCTGCTATAAACATTACTGATGTGACTGTGTTGCTGTAGTATTCCAATATATCTTCTGGGGAAATACCAAAGAGTGGGATAACTGTGTCATAAGGTGGTTCCATCCGTATTTTTTTCTTTTTGAGGAGTTTCTATACTGCATTCCAGAGTGGTTGTAATAATCTGTAGTCCCAGCAACAATATTCAATAATTTCTTTCTCCCTACCACTTCTCCAGTGTTATTGTTTGAAGTCTTGATCTTTGCCATTCTGACTGGAGTGAGATGAAATCTTAATGTAGTTTTATTTGTATTTCCCTGATTGCTAGATGTTGAACATTTTTTCATATATTTATTGATTTACTGTGTTTCTTCTTTTGAGAAGTTTCTGTTTAGTTCTTCTGAACATTTGAACATTTATTGATTGGGTTATTTGTATTTCTGATATTAAGATTTTTTAATTCTTTGTATATTCTGGATAGACCCCTGTTGGAACAGTAGCAGTAGCTTCTCTTCACATTCTTCTTTGTTTTTTTAAGAGAATGGGACAGTGAAAGATAGACAGAAAGAGAGAAACAATTTTTATTTAGTTTTTGATGTGCTCTAAGACTTTGTTGGGTACATGGTGCTGGGGTTTGAACTCCCGTACTCATGCATGCCATGCAAGCACCGTAACTGCCGAGCCACTGCTCCAGCCCTTCTCTTCACATTCTTAATTAATTCCTTAGCTGTTTAATTTATTAATTGTTGGGTTTTTTTCCTTGTGCTTTGGTGTCTTTTTAAGGAAATTGGTGCTAACTCTTATATAATGGAATGTTGATCCTATGTTCTCTTCTAATAGTTGTAAGATTTCTTATCTAATTCCAAAGTCTTTTATGGATTTAAATTTAAGTTTTGCAAAGGGATTAGAGATAAGGATCTAATTTCATTTTTTCTGAATATCCTTGTCCAGTTTTCACAGCACCACTTGTTGAAAAAAGCTACCTTATCTTTTCTCCAAGATATATTTATATATTTTTAACACTTTTGTCAAATATCGTATAGCTACAGATTTGTGGCTTTGTCTTTGTATCTTCTATTCCATTGGTCTTCAAGCCTATTTTGATATCAACACCATGATTTTATTACTATAGTTCTGTAATATAATTTCACATCAGGTTTTGTGATGCCTCCTGCTTTACTTTCTTTGCTTAATGTTTCTTTGGCCATATGGGTCTCTTACTCTTCCAAATGAATCTAAGAACTGCTTTTCCTATTTCTCTGATGAATGTCATGGATATCTTGGTAGGTATTGCATTGAATTTGTATTTGCTATTGGCTGAATTGCCATTTTGACTGCATTAATTCTGCCCATCCAAGAACATGGGATTTCTTTCCAACTTGTCAGGTCTTCTTCAATTTCTTTCTCTAATGTGCTATAACTTTCATCATAGAGCTCTTTTAATTCATTGTTTCATTTGATTTCCAAGTTTTTTTAAGGTTATTGTGAATGGAATAGTTTTCCTGTTTTTTTCCTTGACCAATGGAATAGTTTTCCTGTTTTTTTCCTTGACCAAATCACTCTTGGAGTATAGGAAAGGTATTGATTTATGGTTATTGTTCTTGTATCCTGCTTTTTTGCTAAATTCACTTATAAGCTCTAGAATTCTAGGAGTAGGATCATATTTCAGCAAACTGAGGTAGTTTGACTTCTTTTCCTGTTTGTATCCCTTTGATTTCCTTTTCTTGCCTGATTGCTCTGGCTACTCTTAAGGACTATATCAAAAAGGAGTGGTGATGGTGGAGAAACTTGTCCTGTTCCTGAATTTAGTGGAAATGTTTTCAGTTTTTTCTCCATTAAGTATGATGTTGTCCTTGAGTTTGTCATGAACTGCCTTTGCAATGTTAAGGTAAGTTTCTTTTCATCTATAGTTTCTCCAATGTTTTTACTATGCATGGGTGTTGGAATTTATCAAAGGCTTTTTTCTGCATCTATTGAGATGATCATGTGGTTTCTGTCTGTAATTCTGTTAAGTGATGAATCACATTTATTGATTTGCATATGTTGAATCAATCTTGCATACCTGGAATGGAACATACTTTTCTATAGTGTACCATCCTTTTGATGTGTTTTTTAATGCAATCTGTAGTATTTTATTAAGAATTTTTGAATCTGTGTTGATCAGGAATATTGGTGTTTAGTTTTGTTTCCTTGGTGTCAGGATTATGATTGTCTCTCAGTAAGTGTTTGGGGGTGTTATGTCCCTTTGAATTCCATGGAATAACTTAAGAAAGACAGATGTTAGTTCTTTTGTAAAGGTTTGGTAAAACTCAGCTGATAATTCATTAAGTCCTGAGCTTTTCTTTCATGGAAGGCTTTTTTAATTGCTGTTTCATTTTCATTATGCAATATTGGTCTGTTTAAAATTTCTCTATCTTCCTGAATCAATTTGGGTTGGTCAGATGTGTCTATAAATTTGTCAGTGTCTTCCAGATTTTTAAGATTATTGGTATATAAAATCTCAAAATCAGTTCTGATAATCCCCTGGATTTCAGATGGGTCTGTGTTGATCTCTCCTTTATCATCTCATTTTGTTGTTTTGCTTCTTCTCATTTATTCTTCTGGTGAATTTGACTAAGAGTTTATCAATTTTATTTATCTTTTAGAACAACTAATTCTTTATTTCATTGATTCTCTTTATTTTCTTTTTTATTCTCAATTTCATTGATTTCAGCTATCATCTTATTTCCTCTCTGCTACTGATTTGATGATTAGTTTGGTCTTTTCTAAGAAATTGAGATGAAGCACTAGCTCATTTATTTGGGATCTCTCTAGTTTTGTAGTGTAGACTCAGTGCTATAAATTTTCCTTTTACAACTACTTTCATATTTCCCCAGATATTTTGATACGCTATGTCTTCTCTCTCATTTATTTATAAGAATTTCTTGATTTATGCTCTCATTGATTCTTTAATCTATTCTTCATTTAAGAGTATTATTGACTCTCCATGTATTTATGTGATTTCTTTTATTTTTTCTGCTATTTATTTCTAGCTTCATTCCATCATGATCTGATAGGATACATGGGGGTTATATTAGTCTATTTGTATTTGCTAAAATTTTCCCTGTGGACTAGAATATGATCTGTTTTGGGAAAAGATTCATGTGCTGCTGAGAACAATGTAAATTCAGCTGTTAAGGGGCGTGGGATATTATATAGATGTCTGTTAAGTCCATTTGATTTATGGTGCTGTCAGGTTGGACATGTATTTATTGATTTTTTTTGTTTTGATGACCTAAATTTTGGTGATAAGGGTGCATTGAAATCTTCAGTATTATGTTAGAATCTTTAAAGGGTTTAATTTCATGGAATGACTTTTCCATGTAATTGGGTAAATTGATAGTGAGGGCATAATGTTTACTATGGTTGTATCTCCTTTGTTGAATTGATCCATTTACTAAGATATAATGGTCTTTTTTGTATCTTCTGATTGAGTTTTGATTGAAATCTACTTTATTAAATATATGAATCATCACTCCTGCTTGTTTTCTTTGGCCATGCCTGGAAAACTTTTCTCCATCCTTTTACCTTTAACCTGTAAATGTCTTTGCCTATAAGATGAGTGTCTTGTAAGCAGTATATTGTTTGACTTTTTAAGCCACTCTGCTAATGTGTATCTTCATTGGAAAATTGAAACCAGTGATATTCAGTGTTAGAATGGACTTATGCTTATGATTTAGTGCCATTGTGGTTTTTTGCTATATCTTCTGCTGTCTTAGTTCTCCTTTAGCTAAGTGAAAATAGCCAGACTCAGGAACTCAAAAGTCTTTTTTTCTCTCATTTTTGTAAGCTAGTGTAAAATGAAGGAAAGGGCGAGGGAAGGATAGGATTAAAGAACCATTCAAATAACAAATAAATAGATGAACTAAAGTAAGACTAATATAGTAGAGGAAAGAGAAGTGGAGTGGGGAGGAGGGACAGGAGGGAGGAAAAGGAGGGTACAGTGTGGGAGGGAAGAAAAGAGACTGTTCTGTGTATCAATAGAAGAAATGCATCATGGTATGGGAAGAGGGAGGGGACATACTTGGGTGTGATATTAGCCAAACTATCTTGTATTATATGCATACATGGATACATAACAGTAAATTCTATCAATTATACAATTTTTATACACTAATAAAAATCTTTTAATTCTTTGATCATTTTGTTAATCAAATTATTACAATCTTCTTGGCTTTCATCCACCTCACTATCAATGGGTTCCATTTTTGGAAAACTGTAGGTTTGCAGAAGATTCGTTCGGCTGTTTTCTCATTTTTACAAAGGTCTTCTTGTGCCTTAGTTGAAGTGGATTCCTCTTATTTTGTATATGGCTTTTTGTGTGAAATTATCTTATTTGTTGGGAGGTTTCTCTCTGGATATGGATCTGGTTCTATGTCAGTGGATGGGACTTGTTTTCCTTTTCCAGTTGTTCCTCCTTGTGTCCTTGTTGAGAGTTTGAGTTATTGTCCTCTTCCTTCCTTGTTTGGAGTAATGTCGGGGAAAATTGAGTTCAGCAGCAGAATCCCTAACCTATGAATTTTTAGTGTCCCTATAGATTCCCAGCAACTCATGAAATATGGGGAAAACAGCAACAGCAAGTATAAATGCAAAATAAATAAATACACACACACACACACACACACACACACACACACACATACACATAGCATTAAAGTGGATACTTAGCTCCTTCTGTGAATACTACAATGTTAATTCCCACCTAAGAAAGAAATGGTAGAGTCATGGGACTGGAGCAGTGGCTCAGCGGTTATGGTGCTTGCCTGGCATGCACAAGTACGTGGGTTCAAACCCCAGCACCCAAGTACACAACTAAGTGTTGGAGCAACAAAGATTATGTGAAAAACTCAATAAAGGTTGATTCTCTCTGTCTCTCCCTCTCTCTCTCACTGTCCTTCTCTCTTTAAAAAAAAAGAAAGAAAGAAATTAAACCAGCAACTATACAAATGCTAGAAGAAAAAAGAAAATCAACACTCCATGATATCAGTATAGGCACCTCCCATAGCACAAGAACTAAAGCCAAGAATAAATGAGT
>PVKS010042954.1:0-15145 GCA_004027875.1 Aplodontia rufa | reverse complement strand
AGGATCCTCCACACTGCTTTCCATAGTGGCTGAACCAGTTTGCAGTCCCACCAGCAGTGTAATAGTGTTCCTCTTTTCCCACAGCCCCTCCAGCATCTGTCGTTGTTTGTATTCTTCATTTTTGCCACTGTAACAGAGTGAGGTGGAATCTCATTCAAGTTTTGATTTGCATTTCCCTTATAGCTAATGATGTAGAGCACTTTCTCATATATTTATGGGCTTTCTTGACTTCCACTGGAGAGAAGTTCCTTTTGAGATCTTTAGCCCATTTATCGACTGGATTATTTGCGAGTTTGGATTTTAGTTTCTTTAGTTCCCTATATATTCTGGATATTAGCCCTCTGTCCGAGGTGTAGCAGGCAAAAATTTTCTCCCATTCTGTAGGTTCTGTCTTGATGCTCTTGACTAGATCTTTACCTGTGCAGAAGCTTTTTAGTTTAATTGCATCCCATTCATTTAATTTTGATTTTACAGCATGCGCCATAGGAGTTTTGTTAAGGAAGAAGCTGCTGACTCCTATAAGGTGTAGTGTTGATCCTACTTCTTTTTCCAATAAATTTAAAGTTGTAGGCTTAATATCCAGATCTTTGATCCATTTTGATTCAATTTTTGTGCAGGGTGAAAGATAAGGATCCAGCAGTTTTTAAACAAAAGTCTTAGCATTGATACTTTGGTGGGTATGATGCCTTCTGTGGAGAATTAGAAATTGTATATCTTATTTCTACAGTAGGAATATACAACATATATGAAGTTTTCAATGTCCATGGAATTGAAAAGTCAATGTGAGTGATATACTTTGAAACATGTATACTGTGGGCCTAAGGTGCTTTTTAATCTTTCATCTTTTTTTAAGGATCAAATAGCATTAGAAAAATAAGCCCTGAGCATTACATACTTGGTCTAGTGAAATTCAATATTCACAATGACAATTTAGAATGTGAGCTTCTTGGGAGCAAAGTGAACTCACCACCCTGACTTTGCATCTAAATATCTTAAAGTGTGCCATTAGTTTTATGAAAAGGTCTTGATCCATTTTCCTACTTGAAGTTCAAAAGAAAACCTACATTTTGAAGTGTATTCTTTTTCTGGGTGTATTTACTTTGAACTATAGCATTTAGTTTTTCTCATAAATCTAACCTGCCACTATCTGTTTTTAAGACTTTGTAAACTTCAAGTGGTTATGATGTGTGAAGTTTGGATTAAACTAAATGTTTTAGAAAACACATGTTATATATTTTGATTGTTTTGAATTTTAGCATGGGCCAGTCAGAAACTTGAGTGCCTAGCAAAATAATATACTGTATTCTGTTGCTGTAAGAAATCACAGAAAATTGTCCTTTCCCATCATGTTAACAATAGACAAATGAAGCAGCTGTTCTTAGTCTTGATGTAGCTGTTTGAAAAACTTGCATGATTTAATGAAAATGTCTCTACTCATAAAACTTAAAATACATGTGGAAAAAGTCATAATGTTTGGCAAATATTGCTTTGTTTGGAATGTGAATGAGGTATACCTGCTTCATAGCTAGAATTCTATTTAAATGACATAAAGCTGTGTTGGAACACCAACTAAAAAAGAAGACTAACAAAGGATGAATTAACACTCTTTAAAAATACAGAGAATCCTTTCCCAAACTTTTGAGGGGTTTTTTGGGGTGGAAAGGGGTAGTCAGTGAAGAATTATTACCTCTTTGCATTCTTTGTGTTTTTTAAGGCATAATTCTTGGATCATCATTTCTACTCAGCCTAAATGATTTTCTCCTTAAAACAAGTCTCAGAGAAAGAAGTCGAATCCTGATAGGACCATTTTGTGCTACTGCCAATCTGGAAGCTAAATGGTGTAAACACAGTGGTAATCCAGGCCCAGAACAGTCCATACCAAAAATATCCATCGATTTAAGAGGTGGTCTGCTACAGGTCAGTGGGTATTGACCCTATTTTTCCCATAAATTTTAAATTTTCTTTCTTTTTTTTTTTAATTGTTTCAGTGAATTTTAAATCTTTATATGGTGAGAAGGGATATTGTCAGATTGCTATCTTATTAAATTGTTAATAATTTCACTGAGGTATAACCACATGCTATATAATTCATCTATTTAAAGAGTACAGTTCAGTGGTTTTGTTGTTGGGTTTTTTGTTTGTTTGTTTGTTTTTAATATAGTCTCAGAATTGTATGATCATTATTCTGGTCAATTTTAGAACATTTTCTTTACCACTCATTCTTCAATTGAGGGACATTTGGGAATCTTTCCACTTTGGGCTGTTAAAAATAATGCTGCTGTGAATATTTGCATTTAATTTTTTGTTTACACATGTATTTTCATTTCTCTTTGGTGTATAAGTAGGAGTAGAATTTTGGGGTCATGCTTATTTTTTTTAATGTTTTATGCTTTTTTACTTACCAAGTAGTCAACCTGTCTAAAGCACAGTGTCCCTGGCAATATACGGGAACCATTCCTAATGGCAGGTTTCTTAGCTATTATGTTTGCTGATTACTAACATTTGATATAAGTCACATTACAACCTCTTATGCATTTGTCTTATAGCCAAGTATGCAATGTGTATCTATCTTATTTCTTGACAATATTTGAATAAATGTTAATCTTATGTGATTTGAGGTCCTCTAAAGTTGCCAGGAATCCAAAAAGCTTGCAAGATTCAAAATATTAGAAAATCAGAATAACTGATTTTGTCAGTCATGGAGCCATATTAAACAAGAATTTCTTGATTTCATCCAAAAAGTGTTTTGCCTCAATTTTTCATCAGATTATTTTCATCAGAGCAAGATTTGGGGAGAACACATTTGCTGATTGCTTTGTGTTCCTTTGAAGATTTTTAATATCTATCAAATCTTCACATGTTTAGCAATAAGCATACAGTTTTGTGTTGCTTTAAAAAGAATATTAATAGTATCAATTTTTCCCAAGGCAGCAAAATAACTACACATTAAAAAAAAAACAGAAATAAGAGCAAAAACAAAGTATATCATGTCCACATTCTAGTCAGTGCCTATCGCTAACAATATAGATGTGGGACATGGTGTTCTCCTCCCCAGCTTTGCTTTTCACCCATTTCTATTTCTCATCATGCAATAGAAATACTATTAATAAGAACAAAAAAATTAGACAATGTTAATCTCTTACTTTCATTTCTGAGATGCCTCAATTTCAAAAAATGGAACCTAAGCCTAGTGTTTAAAACTTACCCACAAGTTGTAGGGCTATTCTTTTCTACCATTTGTATATTCTTTTGTCTTTTCTGTGTTAGCCAGTGTTCTCTTAGAATTAATAGTTATATTGCCTTTACCCAGTATATTCAGAGAAATTTTAACATTACTGTAATTTGTAATTCTCTGACATTACTATGACCGACCAGTATTCTGTCACAGAATGTTATTTTTCAAAAGAAGAAAAAGGAAATCTAATCTTCTCCCTTAGAGGGAAACTCTTTGTCCTTTTGCTCTGAAACTTTCCTTTATCTTCTGGGTAGTTGTTTCTCAGGGAGGGGCTCTGGAATCTCAGGTATTCACAAATTGTCACTAAATACAGAAAATGGAACCCTTATAAGCTTAAGACCATTAAGCAGGTTCCCTCTCTCTTTTTGTATGAAGTGTAAAAGTGCAAAGATATGAACCCCATAATCAGGATTGTTAATTTAGTCTCGTGACAAAATTCAGGAAGCTATTCCAAAGGGTTATCATTATTATTTTATTAGCACTTCAACCTGGAGGATCTTTATTGCCTTCTCTTATACTATAATAGGCGTTCTTTACCCTCCTAGCTAAATGAGTTTATAAACATTACTTCACATCAATTGTAATTTCATCATTAATCTAGCATTTAAAATGTGTTATTCACACAATATTTGATATACTTAATTTTGTTATTATCTATTTATTCAAGTAATAGAATTTCATCCTATAAATTAATTACTTCTTATAAATTAGTTTATCAGTAACTAAATTGAACACAATTGTAGTCTTGCATTAGTTTAATATCATTGCACCTTATTGTCCTTAAGAAATGTTTGTATTTAAAGCAACTAGAATTTTTCATGTCACTTTAAAGGTCTTCTGGGGTCAAGAACATTTGAATTGTTTAGTTCTCCTACATGAATTACTCAGTGGATATCTAAATGTGGAGAGAAATGTTGAAGTGCAAGTTACTGAACCAGTGCCTCAGATGCCATCTCCTGTGGAAAAGAATCAGGCCTTTAAAAGCGAACACAGTTCAGATGACCTACGGACAGGTCTCTTTCAGTATGTTCAAGATGCTGGTAAGTAGCAACAGTATCAGTATGCACATGCATGTGCTTAAATGCATGTTCACTAAATAATAATAACACATCAGTCAAACAGTGCATTCATACGTGCACTACAATAATAGTGCATTCTCAATCTTTCTATCTCAAACCATATAAAAATGATCAAATAGTTCCTTTATATTCTTTCCTTTAAGTCATAATTTTTTTTCTCATTCTAAGAAACTAACATCCCTTTTAAAAGCATACAGTTCATTATATTTTCATCTGACAGAGCCTTGGAAACTGCCTGGTGTCTATGAAGTTTTGTTTTATAATGAAACAGAAGATAGCCCAGGGATGATGTTATGGAGGTATCCAGAAGCCAGAGTGCTCACTCTTGTGCGAATAACTCCTGTGCCTTTCAACACCACAGATGATCCAGATATTAGCACAGCAGACCTGGGTGATGTGCTACAGGTATGTAAAGACAGTTCATAAAAATGTGGGAAAGTGTTGATCATTCATTAAGAATGATTTAGGGGGGCTGGAGCAGTGGCTCAGTGGTTACAGCACTTGCCCAGCATATGCAAGTGTGCAGGTTCAAACCTCAGCGCCACATACACAACTAAGTGTCAGAGCAACAAAAGCCACATGAAAACTAAATAAAAATTGATTCTGTATGTCTCTCTCATGCTCTCTCTCTCTCTCTCTCTCTCTACCCTCTCTCTTTAAAAAAAAAAAGAATGATTTGGGGCATTCTTATTCCTTATATCAGTAGTATCATAGAGAAATACACACATTTGTACTATGTACACACAGCTAAATGTACAATAAAAATTTTAAATTAAGAACATGATATAATTCAGATTCAGGATACATGGCAATTTTAAGAGTTCCTGATCCTTGTCTTTATCCTGATGTCTGTAAGGTTACATGGTCTCTAATTGTAATGGGATGAGCAGGTGTTATTCAATTCACCACACATTTATCAGGTACCTACCATGTATTTATACTCCTCAGGATTTCTAGAACTGCTCTGGGAATTAAATATAACCACATAAAGCCAGAATTTGATAACTTTAATTTTTATTTCCAGAGCTGAAAATAGTCTGGGATTTGAGATAAGCTGATTTTTCCTCACAGGAAAATTTGTCTAAATGGTGATCATATTGCCTATGGTTTTGAAATGCTTGTTGCTTGTTAGTTCCTTGTGTTTAGTGTAAATGTCACTGTGGATATCACTATATTATTATTCTACTTACTGCTACTCTGTTGATCTAAATTTCTCCTAAAATGTGTTTCACCCTTTGTCTTCCATCTCTTAATCTCCCAACTGTCTATTTAAAACTTAAGAGTTGGGGCTGGAGTGGTGGCTCAGCAGTTACATCACTTGGTTGGCACGTGCGAGTACATGAGTTCAAATCCCAGCAACATGTACACAATGAAGTCTTGGAGCAATGAAAGCCACATGAAAAACTAAAATAAAAATCATTTCTCTCTGTCTCTCACACTGTCCTTCTCTCTTTAAAAAAATAAAAATAAAAACTTAAGAATCATTTCTGATTTATTTTTCCCAGCATGTCAAGTCCTGTCAAGTCTACTTCCAAAATATGTCCCTATTCCAGCTTCTTACCTCAGTTTCTACGAGTATAACTTGAATCCAAGCTGCCATCACCTGTTCCCTATTACTTCCTGTTTAGTCTCTGCACTTCCTTTCTTGACTACTTGTAATACATTTTCCAAATAGTAGCTTAAGCTTTTTAAAATAGCTCCTATCACACTACTCTCTAAGACCTTGTAGCAGTTTCCTCTAATACTTAGAACAGAATTGCAACCTCTAGCTCTGGTCACCTCTCTGACTGAAAGTCATATTAGTCTCATTAGTCTCCTCATCCACTGTGCTCCAGCTACCCTGGCCTCCTTTTTCTCCTTGAGCATACCACATAAGTACTTTCTCTTGCTCTTGCCTTACCTTTGAACATCACCACTCCCAATCTTTGTCAATTAGATACCAGCTCAAATGACATATCCTGGTTAGCCCATATAGCACTACTTAATTCTGTATTATATTATCTTGCTTTACCTTCTTCATAGATTTTAATTCTATTCAAAATTATCTTATTTGCTTACTTGATTATATATTCATTCTCTTTCTACTGTTAGAAAATAAACTGCTTGTGCTTCTTGATCACACTTCTTGTGCCCCTGGCACATAGAAGTGCTCACCAATTTTTTTCTTAAATGACTGTTCTGTACTGGACAAATTTGTGAGGATACAAATCATAGTCCAAGATACATATTAATAAAAGTATTATTATATTCTTAGTTAATTCTTTATTTAAATTTGTGGTTATATTTAGTCAGATATTCATCTTTTGAATTGATAACAGTGAAGCATGTCATCATATTGTCAAATGAACTAAAATGTGTAGTATAGTCCAGACTGCCAAGGTGCCAACAGTCTCTTCTCTGATTCTTAAGTCATTGGATTTGTTATTTTCCTATGAAAATCATATGTTCATGATTATATTCTCTGCTGGTATTCTTGGATTATTTTTGCTAAACGAAATGGCAGTATCTGTGAGTTCTCTTATTAGACTTTTCTACATGCAGAATATCTATAGATTTTCAATCAAAAGTAAAATATTCATATATCGAAGTTTCAGCAGCAGGTAAGGGTTTCTTTCCAACTGATTTTTAGGTTCAGATTTATGGCTAAATAGTAATGCATTATTCATATAAGTTGGTAACTAATTATTAGTGGTATTAAGATGTCAATTCTAGGGGCTGTAGCCATGACTCAGGGGATATGGTGCTTGCCTGGCATGAGCAAGAACGTGAGTTCAAACCCCAGCACCACGTTCACTTCAAAGTGTTGGAGTAATGAAAGTCACATAAAAAACTAAATAAAATTGATTCTCTTTTTTTCTCTCTCTCTCACTGTCCCTCTCTTTAAAAGAAATGTCAATTCTATTAAATTGGTCATCTATAGTAGTAAATACATTTATGTGGCATGTTCTGTATCTTCTCCACTGCTATTTTTTTTATTAGAAGTATATAGAAATACAGTTGAGGGGGAAACATTATCAAAAACATTAGCAATCAATGGATATAAACTTTGTTATCCAGGGGTAATGCCAAAGCATAGATAAACCACCTTGGGTTTCACCTGTTGCAGTTTCCCCCAGAAGAACTCATGTGTTATATGGGTAGTTCGTGGAGGAATGACATCAGCTTCTGGGATGGTTTCCCCATCTTCCCAATCTCCAGACTCCTATGAGTTCTTCATATACCCTCCCCCCTCCCCATCCTCCTCCCTGCACCTCCAAGTATCCTAGAGAGCCATCCCCCTATTACTCTGAAAGTCATTCAATTTGCAGTTTTGTTAGGTTAGCTGTCTGCCATACTACTTCCCCATATATGCTAGCATCAACAGATGAGAGAAACCATTCGGCCCTTGAGTCTCTGAGATTGGGAGACTTCACTAAGCATAATTCTGTCCATCTCCATCCATTTGATTTCAAAAGCCATAATATCGTCCTCTCTAATGGCCGAGTAGTATTCCATAGTATACATGTACCAAAGCTTTTGTATCCACTCATCAAGTGAGGGGCATCTGGGTTGGTTCCATAATCTAGCTATAGTAAACTGAGCTGCTATAAATATTGATGAAGCCACATCACTATAATATGCTGATTCTAAGTCTTTTGGAAAAATTCCCAGGAGTGGGATAGCTGGGTCATAAGGTGGTTCCATTCTCCACTGCTATTAGAGAAACAGGAAGGAACAGTGTTTAATAGGATATATAGCCATAATACCTGGTTCAGATTGTGACTCTGCCCCCTGTAAATAATGTCACATTAGACAAGTGACTTGACCTTTCAGCCTTGGGATTTTTGTTTAGCTTTTATTAAAACAATAAAATGAGGTGTGTGTTAATAATAGAAGAATTAATACTTGTAAAACATAAAGAAAAGTGCCTGGCATATAACAAGTATTATGTAAGTATGTTACCTTACTATTATGATGACTGCTGTCAAAAATCTTTCATCAGCCAGAAACAGGCTAGACTAGGGAGAGTTGGGGCCTGATAGATGACTCTAGACCAGCTAGAATAGTACAGACCTGGAATAATCCTGGGGCCCAGTTAGTAAACTTGGCATATAAGAAAAGCACTGCATGAGGAAAGCCTGTCAGGTCTCAACAGAAATTGGTATCAGAAAGGTCTGCCATGTTTTACAGTTTGTTGAAGAAATCAGAATCAGGATGAAGCAAAGTTGAAAGACAAGGTCAATGGGCAAGGGAGAAAGGAGCAAGACAGGATTCAGTTTCTAAAAGTTGAAAGGCAGCTTGATCCAGAATCAACAACTTGGATAAAGAAACAGAGTAGGACAGACAACAGAGATGATCTGGCCCCATGCTAATTAATGAGCTGCTGGTACAGTTCCCATATTCTCCTGATTGAGAGAAGAGTTTGTCCCAGAGCTTAGGATGGGTCTCATCAATAAGAAAAACTATGAATTGTGATCTTAGAATCATGCAAACTATTTTGTTTTATTGGAGCTTCAGTTAATAACAATAAATATCTAAGTCACAGGTTTAATTTAATTCAATAGCTTTTTTCTTATGCACATACAGTATCACACCCTGGGCTTGCCCTTCGAGATCAAGAGACAAATGAGACACTGTCCATGTGTTGGAAGTTCAGTCTAGCAGGGAAGTCACTGTGGTTGCTTGGTATAGAAGATTCTCCCTATTGTAACTTTCAAAGAGGACCTGTCTATTTTCAGAATCGTTCTCTTGCTACATGTGATTATCAAAGTCTGAATTAGAGGTACAACTATGATACTGAACAGGTGATCTTGAATTTCAGGGACCTCATGAAAGGAATGTCCTTTGTCAGTTTAGTGTAGTGCAGATAGCATGGTCTCTGAAATCTCTTCTCCTGGTCCTTTTTACTGACTCAGTAACCTTAGGCAAACTCCTTGTCTATTCAGTTTCCTTCGCTGAACATTATAATTAATGTTATCTACCTTTCACAATTGTTTGGGAAGATTATATCAAGTGGAATATTATAGCTAATACTCTTCACTAAATAATGCCTTATACCTAATGAACTTTTATAGATGTTATTTCCTTGCCTCTGCTCTTTTTTTTATACACAAATCCTTGGACCACTAAAAGAGACTCCTAAGTGGAATTCTAGCCTTTAGTCTCTCTTCCTGCAGACCTATCCTGCTAAGGTCTTATAGGAACCCTGCTACACTGACCTTGACAGCCCTACGTAGACAGCCACCACCACCCCAGCAGCCCTGCTTTGCTGATCTTTAGATGTGATCTATACATAAGACATTCCCCAAACCAATCTGTAACATCATATTTCCTCTTCCTTTGAATTTCTGCCTTCTCTGCCAGTTGAAATCCTCTCCACACTTGAAGAATGGCTAATAGGCTGTCAGTTCCATGAACCCCTTCCTGAACACTGTATCTGAACATGCTATGCTTAAATCTGAAATTCTGGAGCATTTAAAGTCATGATTTTTATTCTGTTTTTCACCTTATTCCCTCCCCGATCCCCTACCCTTTTGGTACTAGGGATTGAACCCAGGGACATTCTACCATGGAGCTATATCCCCAGACCTTTTAATTTTTTATTTTGAGACAGCCTCTCACTAAGTTGCCAAGACTGGCCTCAGACTTCCAATCCTCCTGCCTCAGCCTCCTAAGTAGCTATAATTATAGACATGTGCCACTGCACTCAGCTCATTCCTCAGTTTTTTTTCTCTTATTTGTCTGTATCTCATCTTCATTCTAGAGTTATGTCTCTAAGGGAAGAGATCATATGTAATTTGTGACTATGTTCCTTAGAGTATCTATTGCAATGATGCTTAACAAAATACATTGAATGGAGAAATAAATACATGAATATCCAAGTTCCTATTCCATATTATTCAAAAGTATTAAATTCTTTATCACTATTTTATGGGGATAATGAATGCATTTTGGATTTCCAAACTGAACTATATCGTGATACAGTATGCTGTTCATCAGTGATGTCATCTGCCATAAGCATGCAGTCTGATGTTATGCTACTCAGGCTCTTGGTGAGATCATTGAAAATTCTGCCAAGTCTACTTGTCCCCTAAACAAAGGCTAGTTCTTAAATTTGAAGATTAATTAATCTCCTTGGCCTTAGTCCTAAAAACAGAATTGAGTTTGGATGACTTTTTCCTGCAGACCCATTAGTTCATTAGAAAATGGACCTTACAGAACTCTCAGATTTGTCTATTTGTATTTCATTATTCATGTTTGCCTGTAATATTTATAAACATACCCCCATATTGTCTTATGTAATTTAGTTTGTAATTATAGTGAAAAATATGGGAAACATGTCCATAATATTAAATCAAACCAAATTTTATTTTCTATATAAAAGCTCTGAGGGGACTGGAGCGATGGCTCGGTGGTTACAGCGCTTGCCCAGCATGTGCAACTATATGGGTTCAAACCCTAGCACCCATGTACGCAACTAAGTGTCAGAGCAACTAAAGCCATGTGAAAAACTAAATAAAAAATTGATGTTCTCTCTCTCTCAACCTCTCTCTCACTGTCCTTCTCTCAAAAGAAAAAAAGATCTGAAATTAATGTTCGTGAAAAGCAAAAGGAGCTTATTTTGTGGTCAGTTTATGATTTTGTCATGTTAAATTTTAAGTTTTAACATCATATTTAGATGTCAATAAAATTAGGATCTGTAAGGTAAAATAAAATTATAAGGTAATGCCACTACACCAAAATGAGGGTTGTATGGTTCAAATGAACCTAAGTGTAAGAAATTTCTGGAACATACGAGGTTTTCCTCTTTCCTGTCCTGCTATGTACTCTTGTCTATTGAGGATTTCATTTCAGAAATATCTCTGTTAATCCATACATTGAAGTAAAATTGACAATGGATATTTTAATTCTTTCATGGATTTGTTATGTGCTTGTTCTCCCTCCCTCCCCTGGCCCATGGTCATATAAAAAATGAAAATATCTAAAAGGTTATTGCAACATATAAATAAACTAACTCAGGAAATAAGAAGGACAAAATATTAAGGAAACAAGAACAAATTCTGAAGCTTGAGAATTCCCTTTTTAGTTGAAAAAGTGCTATGAAATTTTGTATCTTTAGTAACAAATTTAATTTTTCCCAATTAACTAAGTTTATCCTTCAAATGTCAGAATTCCCCAAACTGCATGATTTCTGCTACATAAACTCTTCAGAATTTAGTGCAGAATTTGTGCATGTAAAAATCAGGACTAAAGTCCTTAAAAGATATCTTCTTAAGCGTAACAAGAAGAGAAAAGACAAAAGCAAGCCATTCCACTTGTTTATTTCTGGCAGAAAAGGAGAGCAGGATGCCAAAGAGCTCAACGCACTTGTGCCCAATTCACTTTTGTTTTTCCAATTCAAAAGTCAGGAAAATTCATTTTCAAAGTAACATTAGTATGATTATAAAACTCAAAGTAAAACCACATTGGAAGAAAAATGAACAAAAAAATTATTTTATAAGTTGGCCGTTATCCCCATTTTATAATTGGGAAAACTAGGGAGAAGAGAAGTTAATTAATGGCCTTGAGTGTTAAAATTTACCAGTAGAGTAACCAGAATTTCATACCTAGCATTTCTGACTCTAAAACCTATGTGTTTTTTGAATTAAATTTATGGGATTGTAATATTTAAATGTTATACTAGGGTGAAGTGAGTGAGTCACCCCCTTGGGAAATGTGGAAAGAAGGAAATAAAATTATCTTTTACTAAAAACTATTGAATCATTAAAGAATTATCCCAAAGATATGCAAAGTAACAAAATCAATAAATGAACTACCATACAGGTAAGATAGGCTGGAAACTAGAACTAGAACATTTCCTTCAGAAGGAAGACTAGTCCACTGAGGGTCTGGAGTAGTCCTAGAAAAAACGTGTATTGGCAGAGGCCTTCCTGGCAGCATCCAAAGAAATGGTGCCCAAGTGTCTGTTCACCTGGTAGCCAAATCCCCTTTATGGAGATGAATGTAGCAGCTGTCAAATATCTGTGTCTAACATTCAAATCATGTAACCACCTAAACAACCTTCTAATAGTTTGGCTCCCACTACAGTCTATCTAGAGAGAGTATCATACAGTGGTTGAGCCAGCATCAGTATCCAGGCTGCTTGGCAGTTAGACATCTCACGGTAAATTAATAACCTGGCATCTGGTTCATATATTAGTCTCTAGGGAACTTTGTTAACATGAATCAGCATTCCTAAGTCTAGTCAGTGCTAGGATACCACTGAGATTTTCTGAGAATGCAAGACCAACAGCTAGATCTTCAAATGGTGAATCTATCATGTTAAATGCCCTCTTGTGACTATCTGCCCTCCCAGCAGGCTGGCCTTTCCCAAGTGACATCTCTATTATTCAGTATGTCACAAACCTTTCTAAACAGACTTCTACTTTTCACTGCCTTCAAGAGTTATGAGGAAATAAAAAATAAAAAAATTTTTAAAAGAGTTATGAGGAGTAGGGATAATGTTTGTAAAGTATCTAGCATAATGCCTTACGTCCTTAAAGGATCAATGAATCATTATGACAATAGTAGCTGTTATGATTATTATCATCATCAGTATCATTATCCTATCAATTGAACAAAGAACCTGGATCCTACTTTGTTAGACCAAGAAATCTCTATTTATAGTTTGTTAATGTCATAATAATTTGAGGAATGATGGCTCTACATGTGATTAATAAATGGAATATTTTCACTGACGGATAATGACAGCTTCAAGGAACACTACCCTTCCCTCAGCAGTTACGGCCTCTGTGGTAGTATGCCAGTTGCAGTTCTCTAGGTTGCAAGTGCGCAGAAACCCCAAATAAGCTAATGTAAGCAAAAGATAGGGAGTTCAAGCAAAAAAAGGGAGGCCAAGGGCAAGATGCAACTGGGATTCTAGAATGGAAAACAGGGTCCCAGGGGAGTATTTGCTCACTATTACTTTTCTTTCCTTCTTTCTACATATTTGTTTTAGTCTTCCTTTTCAAGAGATTGACTTTTCTTCCTTGTTTCTCAAGCTACATGATAAGTTTCTCCACAGCTCCCCAAATCTCAAAGTCACATTGACGAGTCCAATCTCTCTTGGCAGAGGTACATTCCTAATTAACCCAGTTTGGGGTGTGGCACTCTTGGCCCAGTCAAAGGTGGTCATAGGGTACAGTGACATTTTGGTAACACGACTGAGCTTGGTGGTCATTGTGAGCTTTGCAGAAACCATAGCCCAAAGCATCTGTTCACCGTCACAGGTCTCTTATTGCCCTTATGTTTCACCCCCACCAGATGGGCCAAGCTCCTGGTCAGTAGTGACCACATACCACCAGCTAGCTATGCTTTGCACTCTTTCTGAAGGTCTGAACTATGTGCACTACTCTTCTCAGAAGGATGCCTTCCCTGTATGGTATGTGGTTTTGGAGGAAGGATAACCAATGGCTGAGGGTTTCTAGAAAGACTGCTTCAATAAAAACATGGATTCCATTTTGCTATGATTTTTGCAACTTTTCCACTTGCAAGTATGTGATAAAGTTTTTTTCTCTGTACATCAAAGACTGTCTGCATCTAGAGAAAAGCTTTATACCATGTTTTAAATCGTGACATTGTTCTCCCCTTGCTCCCTCCCAAAATGTCTCAGAAGATGCATAAGACACATGATATCATTTCTAGTCCCCAGGATGCTTAAAATCAATTCCGTTCTTTGCCAGTGCCTCCTTTTTAATTAATAGCTTCATAGATTCCGTAATATGCTCCTAGGTCTAATGTGGTATGAAAGCTTACATATAATTTTCTGTTTTTTAAAAAACAATGAGTTCAGAGCTGGAGCAGTGGCTTGGGGGTTATGGTGCTTGCCTGTCATGTGCAAGTACACAAGTTTGAATCCCCCAGCACCACGTACACAACGAAGTGTCCGAGGAATGAAAGTCATATGAAAAACTGAATAAAAATTACTTCTCTCTCTCTCTCTATCGTTGTCCCATCTTTCTTTAAAGAAAATTGTGCTTAAAATTTGGTGCTTTATGTCTTTTTCAACATTATGAAGAAAATGTTCTAGATCAGACATTACACTTGATATTAGCCCATAAATTAGAAACTGGATTTTTGCTGCTTTAAACTTGTAACTTTATATAGTGTGGAAGAAGGATAGCCTGTTCAACAAATCGTGTTGGACAAACTGGACAGCCATTTGTAGACAACTGAAGCTGGATCCTTATCTTTCACCCTGCGTAAAAATTAAATCAAAATGGATCAAAGATCTGAATATTAAGCCTACAACTTTATTTACCAGAAAAAGAAGTCAGGTCAACACTACACCTTATAGGAGTCAGCAGCTTCTTCCTTAACAAAACTCCTATGGCTCATGCTGTAAAATCAAAATTAAATGAATGGGATGCAATTAAACTAAAAAGCTTCTGCACAGGTAAAGATCTAGTCAAGAGCATCAAGAGAGAACCTACAGAATGGGAGAAAATTTTTGCCTGCTACACCTCGGACAGAGGGCTAATATCCAGAATATATAGGGAACTAAAGAAACTAAAATCCAAACTCGCAAATAATCCAGTCGATAAATGGGCTAAAGATCTCAAAAGGAACTTCTCTCCAGTGGAAGTCAAGAAAGCCTATAAATATATGAGAAAATGCTCTACATCATTAGCTATAAGGGAAATGCAAATCAAAACTTGAATGAGATTCCACCTCACTCTGTTACAGTGGCAAAAATGAAGAATACAAACAACGACAGATGCTGGAGGGGCTGTGGGAAAAGAGGAACACTATTACACTGCTGGTGGGACTGCAAACTGGTTCAGCCACTATGGAAAGCAGTGTGGAGGATCCT
>PVKS010042953.1:0-15144 GCA_004027875.1 Aplodontia rufa | reverse complement strand
ACCCTTAGATCTCTGGGTTAAGCTGATTTTACTCATCATGATCTCTTCCATAACCATCCATTTACCCTCGAAGGCTGCAAGGTCATTGTTTCTAATTGCTGTGTAATATTCCATGGTATAAATGTACCACAGTTTTTGGATCCATTCTTCCTGTGAGGGACACCGGGGTTGTTTCCATAGCCTAGCAATGGTAAATTGAGCTGCCATGAACATCGATATTGCTGTGTCACTGTAATGTGCTGATTCTAAGTCCCCTGGAAAGATACCCAGGAGTGGAATAGCAGGGTCATATGGTGGACTCATCCCTAGTTTTTTGAGGATTCCCCACACTGCTTTCCAGAGGGGCTGTACCAGTCTGCAGCTCCACCAACAGTGTGTTAGTGTGCCTCTCTCTCCACAGCCCCTCCAGCATCTATTGTTGTTTATTTTCTTCATCTTTGCCATTCTGACTGGTGTAAGGTGATATCTTAATGTGGTTTTCATTTGCATTTCTCTGATTACTAGAGATTTAGAGCACTTTCTCATGTATTCATTGGCTTGGTCAATGGAGGACGCACATCTTGGAGAACCAGTTGCCATTGGATGCTCTTTGGGGAATGAAGTTTGAAATACTGGAATACTACACAGACATTAAGAGTTATGCAAAAGGGCTTACACATGTCTTGGAAGGCTGCCCGTGATATATTAGGTAGGAACAAAAATTACTCAATAATACGTATAAATTAATTTAAATATGTGAAAGAACATATGCCTGGTAGATATAAAAAGGGACTAGAGGTTTGTCAATTATAGTAGAATTGTGTCCCCCTCAGAGGGAGGGTTGGTGTGTGTAGGGGGGAGTTAATTTTGCTTTTTATAAATTTTTAAGTAAAAAATTATGAATGGTATTGCTTAACTTTTTGTAGGTAGATTTTTCTGTATTTTTTATTTTTAAAATTTGTTTATTTATTTATTTTTGGTACCAGGGACTGAACTCGGGGGCACTTAATCACTGAGCCACATCCTCAGTCCTTTTATTTTTTATTTTGAGACAGGGTCTCCCTAAGTTGCTTAGGGCCTCGCTGAATTGCTGAGGCTGTCTTTGAATTTGCGATCCTCCTGCCTCAGCCTCCAGAGTCTCTGGGATCACAGGTCTGCACCACTGTGCACAACTTAGGTTTTCTATATTTTTTAAGTATAGAAACCTCAAACATTCACAATATATACAGGTAGCGTAATTCCTTGCTCACTATACCCTTAAGCTTTTGCCAATATTAAAAATTTAGGTAAATTGAAAAAATACAGCTTTGGGCCATATTCTTATGAGAAATGTTTGTCACATAAATTTGACCATTAGAGTTAGTTTCCTGGCAGAAAAAAAATGTACATCTCTCAGCTTTCCAATTTCAGGCAAGAATGTTGACTGCAGATAAATACATAGGGAATAAATGAAGAATAGGCGTTCATAGTTGACATCCAATTGCTGCAGAGCCTAGGGAGTAGAAAAATGAGAGTGTCTGTGAGGAATTTCTCCCCTCTTCTCCTCCTCACTACCTCACATCTACTGAAATGGAACAATTTGTTGGTTTTCTTTTTAACTGTTCCAGGGAGATGTTTTAATAACTCTTTGCTGGCAAGCTCTGGTACCTCCAATATATTTTCCCCATCAGCCAGTATGGCCTCCATTGTTTGTAGAGCTGTTTGTTGTGTCTTTTAAGAAATGGGAAAACTCTTATGGTTAAGTAATAAAGAAATAATGCTGAATGACAAATGTATGGGAAGACAGGAGCAAGAAAGATTTAATATTAACAGTGAGTTTAGTTGTGAATATAATGCTGTTTTCTATTTGAGACAAAGGAAATTGGGAGTAGGTACCCTGTAGCAGACCTTTGCTGTCTTTCCTCTGTTCTTTTTTGGATTGTCTCGGTCCTGACTTTTAGCCCAAGACTCAGAGTCTGCTCTGAATTTGAAGGTGTTGAGTGGGTCGGAGTAGTGTGTTAGTTTGAGATGGGTTCCCTGGAAATAGAAGCTGAGATAAGGCTTGGATGGCACAGCACCAGGGTGGCACAAGAAACAGGAAGGGAGAAAGCCAATTTGAAGTGTGATGAAGATCAAGTTGCTTTTCCAGATGTAACTGGTGCTCAGTCCCACTGGGGACAGCAGGTAGACTGAGAGGTCAAGTTGATAGATGCAAGAGGGGACACAGGATGTATCCTCCAATGTCTTTCCTCTTTGTATAAGGGATGATCCTGGGGTGTGTCCCTAGCACTGCTTGGCAGTCCTGTGAGTGGGGTGAGCATGACAGAAAAAGGGCAATTTACTTCCAATAGGGATAGGGATCAAGGTCCTATGTGAATGCAAGGGGAGTCACTAAGCCATAAGATATGTTGACCACCAGGTAAAAAATCAACAAAATCAAATTAGTGCAGAAGCTGGATAACAGAGTCACATAAAAACATTTCTAAAGATTGAAGATTGTTGTATGAATACCTGCACATGTAATATGCAGAAAGCTACTGGACTTTCATTTTTGTTCTGAAATAGGGTATGCTCTTCTTAGACATTTTTTTTTCTGGATCATAGATGATCTAGGAGTGACCTGACTACTCAAGAGCCCAGAGAAATTTGACAAGATCTTTGTTTTTGGCTAACAACAACGCTATGTAGGACTCCTTCCAGGCAACTCAAATGATCTAATTCTGCTCATCTCAATGTGTCACAAAGACATTAGGAGACTGCATAGAGCACTTTATTTCCCTGGGAAGAGAGCCAGCATCTCAGTGTCATACTGAGCAAGATGTGCTAGCTTTATTGCTCCAAACATGTTATACCAGGAGGAGATGACTTCCTCTGGGAAAGAGTCCTGTATCTGATCCTAATACCCAACCTAACAAATCCACTAAGATCCCTGCTTAGCTTGCTTTATGTTATTTCTATTTTTCTTATAATTTCAGCTCCTTAAAGATAGGGGCTTGCGAAGATGAGTACTCAATTCTCAACAAACCCTTATCAAATGAATGAGTGAGTGTTGAGTTTATGCCTCTGACAGTTATTAGGTTCTCTGTAACACGTCCACCGGTCTAGGTTGATTTGTATTGCTAAAACTCCTGTCCAGACACTGCATTCAGCTTTGGCACTCACCATCTTTGTTAACATGGGCTTCAGTTTCTTCATCTGTAAAATGAGGACAATAATGGGATCTCTACCTTAAAAGGTTGTTGTAAAATTAAATGAGTTATTATATGTCAAGCATTTAAATGTTCATTATCATTGTTATAATTTTTTCTCAGTGCTGGATCACCATTGTTAGTTATTTGATGTCCAAATTTTCAGAAAAATAAAGTCAAAAGGGTCACACCTCATACTCCAACCACGAAGCCTGGAAACCTTTTAGTCTGCATCTTTTGTCTTCTAAAATCATCACACCACAGCTATTTTTAGAATCTATTCCAAATATAATGCAATGCCTATCCTCATTTTGAAAAAGTCCAATTTTAAAGACAGCATTTGAACTCCAGTGATTAAAGAAGGCTTTTGAATTGTTATAGATCCCATCTCCATCTAAACAATATGTTTTTAATAGGAACACAGCTTGTGATTTATACTATTTCACTTTGATCTGCAGTGCAGTCTGCATCATCAACATTAAGATGAAATTACCCTGCAATCACAAATAGGGAGCTCATACTTGTAGTAATTGCACAAAGAAAATCTCATTATTCTGCAATACACTTTTCAAAACAAACACACAACCCTTTCTCCCTCTAGTGGCCCATTTCAAAAGCAACCTCAAATATCACAGAAGCCAACCTGGCTTATTAAAATCCAGAGAAACAAACAGAGAATTTACACAAGTCTTGGGAGATTCATAATATTTGTTTATCGTTGATTGTGATAAAAAGTTCACATTTTACTTATATAAAATGATATTGCTGTCAAGTTATCAGACTGGATTGCAGCCATAGGAGTTTTGTAATTTATCCTCACTTGGCACTTTATTTTTTATTAAAAACAATAAACAGAAGCCTGCGAATACTGGGTAGTCAGGGATTCTGATTCCTGATTGCCTCTTAGAGGAACGAAACCACTCTAGTCTCTGACCTTGAGCTTTACATATTTTTGAGTATAATGGCTGAATAATGATATCTTAATTGCAGTGGATCAAGGGCTGTCCCCTAAATTCATGTCCACCTGGAACCTCAAAATGTAACCTTATTTGAAAATAAAGTCTTGGCAGGTGCAAAGTTGAGTTCATCCTGAATGAGGAGTTCCCTAAGTCCAATAATGATGTCCTTATAAGAAAAGGAGAGGGCACACAGGCAGACAAAAATGCAGGGAAGAAGTCCATGTGGAGGTGAAGACAGAGACCTAGGAGAGAGACACACTAAATTCTGAGTCTCCCGAAGGAACCTACTATGCCAACACCTTGATTTTTGCACTTCTGACCTCTTGAATTACAACAAAATAAATTTCTATTGTTTTAAACTACCTACTTTGGCTAGGGGTGTAGCACAGTGGTAGAGTATGCCTAGCATGCATAAGGCCCTGGCTTTGAATCCCAGCACTGCAAAAAGAAAAGAAAATTCTCTAGACTACCCACTTTGTGATAATTTATTACTGTAGTCCTAGCAAATGAATGTTCTTGTCAGTGAATAAAAATGACTCTCCACAATTACAATAATTTTATATGAATTAACTCATTCCAGTCTCACCATGTAGCATTGTGATAGCTGCTATTATTATACCCATTTTACAGATGAGTATAATTCAGTGCCAGAGAAGTTCAGTAACTTACCTAAGGGAATAACTTGAAATTTAGGTGTGGCTGCCATAGGGTCTTTCACACTTTTGAAGTGCTTGAGAGTGTTACTTCTTTTCTGTTTCACTTATGTTGTTTGTTTTAAATTTCACTTTATTTCTGGGTACCGTGGTGCACACCTGAAATCTCAGTGACTTGGAAGGCTGAGGCAGGAGGATCACAAGTTTGAGGCCAGCGTCAGCAACTTAGTGAGACCCTGTCTCAAAATAAAAAAAAATAAAAAGGGCTGAGGATGTATCTCAGTGGTAATGTGTCCCTTTGGTTCAATCCAAGAACTAAATAAAATCACTTTATTGGAAAATAAGTCATATATAACATACAATAAGCTACACAAATCTTAAATGTACCATGTAATAGAAGCCCATGTCACACCCCCCAGAAGACCTGCATGACTTTTGCCAGAAGATGTGATTTCAAGACATTTTTAACATGAAAATAATAGAAATAATATAGATAATTTATAAAACTTTTTGACATTACAAAGCTGTAATAACTGAGAGTTTCTCTCATGTATTTTCTGTTACTCCTATGACCCAGAATTAATCATCACTAATGAGTAGACATGTTCTGTTATATTTATATTTGTGTATGTGGATCCATATATCATTCTTATATAAGGTTATGTGTATGCACACATGCACAAACACACCTGTATATTGTATATGCACACACATTTTTTGACATGTAAGTCTAGTTAAGGAAGTTTTATATGACACAGGAGACTTCATGAGGAAATGAAGTTGTGGTTGGACAAAAGGGCTATGATCTAATAGCAATAATCTGAGGAGGGACCTAGCTTGAACTTTTTGCTCAGATTCTTCTCTGTGCCCCTGTATCTTCAGAGATCATGATGTTCCACCAGGTACTAGGAAGGCACCCGTCCCATGGGAATTTTATGACCTGCTTTGAGGGAGCGGGTTGTGGGCTGCAAAGGTGAGTTCCTTCTTTTCGTCAGCTTTTTGGTTGCTGTGACTAAAAGACCCGATAAGAACAATTTTAGAGAAGGAAAAGTTGATTTGGGATCTCACAGTTTCAGAGGTCTCAGTCCATAGACAGCAGGCACCATTTCTTGGGGCTTGAGGTGAGGCAGAGCATCATGACAGAAGAGTGTAGTGGAGGAGGAAAGTGGTTCAGGGCATAGCAATAGGAAGGGTGGGGAGAGACACTAAGCTCAGCTCACCAAATATGTATATCCCAAAGGCATGCCCTCAAAGACCCACCTCCTCCAGCCACACCCTACCTGTCTTCATTTACCACCCAGTTAATCTGTATCAGAGGATTAATGTACCAGTTGGGTTAAGGCTCTCATAATCCAATCATTTCACTCTAAGCCTTCTTGCATTGTGTCACACATGAGTTTTTTGAGGACACCTCACATCCAAACCATAATAGTTCTCTTTTGTTATTTTCTCAATAGCCAAGGTGCCAGATTTTAGGGTGGTGTGTCCAGAACACCCTCGTTTGCTTGTGTCTCTGAGTCCCCCGTGTGCATGATATCCGCACATGCAGGGACATATTCTGCAGAAGCCTACTGTTCTCTCGCCATAGTCAGGATGGTGCCATGAGGAAATGTCCTTAGGAGGTGTGGATGCTGAACCACAGATGCTAAAGTTGACAGAATATCATTGTGTTGTTTTGGGGCAAGGGGTTGGAAATCTCTGCAACTTGCCAGAGCCTCTTTTTCTAAATGTGGGCTGTTCCAGAACGAGGAAGACTTTTTCTAACGTGGTATAATTTTACAAATATAATAATTTTTACAAATTTTACAAATATAACATTTTTGTGCTATTATTTTAAATGTCCAATTCATGTAGATCTACCTGGAGAGAAGCACTTTGACTGTTATCAATCTTTTTTTCTTTAGTGTGAAAGTAAGTTTCCAAATGAAAGTGTGCTTGAATATCTATGAAAGGAAGGTGGTGCATATTCCCACTGGGCTTTCTCCACTCCATTCCACCCTCTAATAGCCTCATTGCTAGAGGTGCACAAGAGAAAGGCTACATTTACCAGACTCCCCTGCACCTTGGGGGTCCACATTTCTTCCCAGCAGTGGTCCACTGGGTTTAGAAAGCAGTAATGAGAGAGACGCTCTTCACCTGTTCCTTCACACCCTCTTGTGTTCCTGCAGGGCAGAATGACCATGGAAGATGGTAATTGCCTGCAGAGGCTCCAGACTCTCAGGGAATCCATTTATCAGGACAGATCAAGGCTAAGGTGATGTATTCTTAAAACTAATGTGATAGTGGCTTCCTATTGCCTGGATCATTGTTGAGCCTTTGTGGTCCAAGAGCTGTCCTGAAGAGACTCCATGAAAGGCATTAATTTGGAAGATTTGCTTCCTGTGTTTTATTCCATGGTGCCTGCTGCCCAGTGACTGGATATTGTGAAGGATCAGAGGCAAAGAGTTGCCTCGTTGTGACTAGAATCATGGCTCTGAACTCTGCTGACTTTATTCATTTGGGGGTGTGACCAGTACTCTTGGGCTGACCCTGCTGGAGCAAAGGCCTTGTGGGATGCTCATTCACCATGATCAACCCATGGTAGATTATGTAGAATTTGCACATTCTGTTTTCTCTTTCTTATAACGATGCTCAGATCATTTTTGATGTTTCCCTGTATCCCCCTGTGCTTAGCATTCTGAACATGCAGATAGCTCCCTGCTTTCTACTTACAGTTCTTGGACTCTTTCATTGGGGGCTTTTTTTTTTTTTCTCCAGGGGCACTCTAAGCCTACATGCAGGGTCACATGGAAAGTGCTAGGGAGTTAATTCCTTGGGAATAACCCACAGGCAATAGATGCCCCAGCCTCCATATTCCTTAAAGGCTGCACCTCTGATGTGTGTTCTTTGCAATCTCCCAGAGTTCACCAGTAGTTTTAAACTCTATTTGCCCATGTCTGTAAGCTGTTCATTAACCCTTGTGCCTTGAATTGACGTCTACAGTATCCTTGAAAATGGGACTCTCAGATCGCCAACTTTTGTTCCACTATCGCACTCTGAAATTTGTCACTGTTCTGCATCTGTGCTTCCATTGACTGTACCTTGCCAACACCTCAGCACAGCAGGAGCACTAAGACAGATTCATTTTTGAGAGATACCATGATTCTCTGATTTTGAGTTCAAGGACTCCCTACCAACTTTGACAAAATTTTCTTAGGAATGCAATGAAACCTGAGATTTTCCTTTCTCAACCCTTCTTCCTTTTCTTTCCTCCAGAGAGGTGAGAATTGCAACTCCATCTGAACAGCTCTCACATTTCCATTTTTACATGTTCCCCCCCAAATCTCTCGCATAACAAATCCTGTCTTTCTCAAATGTCTCCAAAATAACATAGCTTCCTTCCTTTCCTGTCTCGCTCCTCCCCTTTCAAATTGGTGCTTCTTGTGTTCAAACATCTTTGCTTTGGGGTTAGCTTTGGTGGATTCAAATTCAATCACGCTCCATAGGCTTTTCTCCTGTATTTAAAAGGAAGTCCAGATTGATTGACCAATAATGCAAAGTCTTATACTTCAAAGTTCAGCCCACGCTTCTGAAAGGAAAACCTACATTTTTATGGTCTTAATATAAAACTTTTTATATTTTTATTCATAAACAATAAACAGAAGATCAGCCTGAGTTATAGTGCTGTACTGTTTTCTGTAATATGAACTTCAGACACAAATCATGCCCGATGGTCATCTTCTCACATGAATTATCAACACTCAATATTGGTAGTGAACTTGCAATTTATTTTTCTCCATGTTTCTTCAAATAAACTGCATAACAATATCCATTATCAATATTTGCCTTGCATGAAACTCATTCTCATAGAGCAGAGAAGTAAAAAATGTTCTACATGGGATAAGCCCAGAGGTATTAAGATTTTGAACAAGATTCTCAAGAGATTTATGATTATGTCCCCACTTTTAATGTTCATAGAACCCTGGACTAATTACAGATATTATATCAAAGTAGACAAAATAGGTATTAGGTTAATTGCATTATGTTATTTCCTGTTGACATATTATTGAACTTTCTTTTAATACTGCACCTGTTTGATATTTAAAATCCTTAAAACTTTAAATAAACTAAAACATAGCAGGAATATTAATCTTGCATGGTATGTAAATTTCTAAATAAAAGAAGAACTTGAGTTTATGTGGAAAATGGTATTTATCAAGATATTATCTGATGTTAAGTATATAATTTTGGAACTATTAATTCTCAAGCAATTAGCTTTTCTAATGTAGAGAAATCATAATAAGATTTCTTTTCTTATGTGAGAATTAGATTTTCATCTATTTGACTTGAATAAACACACAGGTCTTAACATGGCTGGGTTTTCTCTGTAAATTGGCAGATTGGTTCACCCAACTCGCTTCTCTGTGGCAAAAAGACTGTATCCTTAAGGACCAGTTTAGAGCTTAGAGAAAACTTCAGTACCTGAAGCTTGTGAGTTAAAATGACAAAGATGGAAGTAAAGGGCAAAAATTACAGCTTTCATTGATATTGATGTTTTTACATGCATAGGAGTTTCACAGAATAGAAGTGAAAATTGAAAGAAGCAGTTACATGTGGGGGTGAATATAACATTTGTTTTAGTCAGCTTTTTCGCTGCTGTGACTTTAGTCTTGTTAGGTCTTTAGTCTTTTAAGACCTGACAAGAACAATTTTTAGGAGGAAAAGTTTATTTAGGGACTCACCATTTCAAGGGTCTTAGTCCACAGAAGGCCGGCTTTATTTCTTGGGGCTCGAGGTGAAGCTGAGCATCATGATGGAAGGCATGGTTCCAGGAAGCAGAGAGAGACTCCACACCAGATGCAGAATACATACCCCAAAGACACACCCCCAATGACCCACTTCCTCCAGCCACACCCTATCAGCCTCCAGCCTCCAGTTAATCCCCATCAGAGGATTATCTTACTGATTGGGTTAAGGCTCTCAGAACCCAAGCGTTTCATCTCAGCCTTTGCATTGTCTCGTATATTGAGCTCTGGGGGTACACCTTTAATCCAAACCATAACACCATTTTAACAAAGGACAATAAATTTTGCAGAAATTACTAAACAAAGAAAAGACGATTTGGGCTTCTAAGGTAGAGCGACTGTGGGAAAGTGACTGGAAAACATGTGGCAGAAGCTAATAGAAGATAAGGGTGATCTTAATATGATCTCTATGGTGATTCATCCTGGTAGGATCACTCATCTCTGGTGAGGAGAGTCAGTCTCTTCTTGTTGGGTACAGAGGATCACCTTCTTTAAAGGAAATTTTACCCCTTGCATTTAGACAGATAATAGCAGGACAAAAAAAATTTTTTTTTGCTACATCTATTGTTCTCCAATTGTCTTCTACTGAAAATAACCCTTATGCCAGTGACATATTTTGGGGTGCCTTATTCTTCAGTTTCTAAGAAGACTCCAGAGGATTTATAAGGAACAGATTATTTAATGGATAATCCTTACATGCAGAAAATTTGATTCAAACCTCAGAATTGGGGAACAAAGGGGAAAATTCACTTGACTCGACTTAAGAGCATAAGAAACAAAAATCAGATATGTATTAGGCATTTCTCCAGTGCATACCATGGATGAGAAATCAGAAACTCCAAATGACCAGATTAAAAGGCTGAAAATCTTTCCTTCAACTTGTCAATTTTAAAGATAAAGAAATAGGGATATAGAAAGGTTAAGTGATTTGTTTACAGTGACCCAAATAGGTAGATAGAATAACCAATTGTAGGACTAGATCTCATTATCTATATATCTCATTTAGGGGGAGGCTTCCAACTGCCAGGATCAGAAATCGCAACTCAAAATGGCTTAACTGGCAAGCAGGTGATCTCCCATGAGAGTTGCCACTGGAGAGCAGCACCAGGCTTAATTAACTCAGTGCTTCCACAGGGTCATCAAGGATCAAACTTCCACCCCTTTTCAGCTACCTGAACTTCAGAAAATCTCCAGGTAACTCTTCCGTGGTTCTTGAATGGCTCCCCTGTTCCATGCCTTGTTTGCAATAGGTAGCTGCTCAGTGGAAAGAAATGAGCCCATTTCTCTGAGGTTATTTCTTTTTGCTAATAAGAAACTGTCTTCAAAGACTCCTGATAGACTGCTCTCAGATATTAGAGAGATGTGTAAATCCCTGACAAAGGATTCCACTCCTTACCACCCTCTGGGGCAGGAGAATGTGTCACCTGCTGTGTGTATAGACTTGCAGAGGAGATAAATGCCTGGTGAAGAGTAAATACAGGAAGGGGTTAGATAAAGAATCAACACAGTGTGTCTGGAACCTAGCACCCAAGAACTTTTGAGATCCAGAGTATGGTTACTCCGTAATCTGGAAACGTGTCCAGTACAAGCAACTAGAAATTAAGAACAACGTTTTGGATGAAGACGCTGAGATGTTTCCTAAATTAAGAGCTCTTGACTGTACTTAGAATCTCATCAAGAAAGCATCAACTCCATAATCAATTAAACTGTATTCTTGGCTACCTTAAGCAGATGGTGTGTGTGGATAATAATACAAATTGGAAGTGAGGAAGCAAACATTCTTCTAGCTTCCACCTATATGAAAAAGAGGAATGGCCTGTCTAATCTGCCCCAGTTTTATTCCTGGAAAGGGACCTTAGATGGTAAAGTACATCTGCTGGATTCCGCCACAAACAGGATAAATGATCACACAAGATTGCCCATCTCCTTTTGTTCTGGAACTCTGTCTCCCTGAAATACCTGCAAATGTCCCTTCAATGATTACTTTGGCTTTTCAACTGTCTTTATCCTAAGAAAGAGATTTCTTTCATGCAGAACTTTTAGAAATTTGAATACTGAAAAGGTTTCTCGTCTATTGAAAACCTGTATATTGGCACCATTCTGGCACAGCAAACCTGTTTTTGATGGGTTGGGTTTGTGTACTAGTCCTTCTGATCAGACTTGGAAGATGAAATAATACAATCATGGATGTCCAGAGATGAGGCCTAGATCGCAAGCTCAAATTAGCCGCTCCAAGGACCAATGTCTCAGGAGGCCCTGCTTAGGCAAGGATCCTGTCCATCAACAAACCTAGCTCTCTCCTACCCTTTCTTTCTCCTATTGCTTAGTCATCCCTGAACCTGTGGGCAAGGCTCTATGGGCTGATATATATCAAAACCAAGGAAGCTGCTCATGGGGAATTTTCCAAGTTTTCTCCTGCCAATCCCCTGTGTATTCCTGCTGCCCCAACTTCATTCAGACTCTCAGTTCCCCAGCCTTCCCCTTGGGCTGTGCAGACACAAAGATTGATGGATGCACTGGGCTGCAGGGAGCTCCACAGAGTTCTGGCCTCCTGGAGGACATCAATTTGGTTCCCACTTTCCCCTTTAGTGTAATTGAATGTCAGGATACAGATGGAGGGAGGAAGAACGAACCGCACTCTCACTGTCAGCAAGTTGGAGAAAGACTGTTTGGAGGAAGGAAGGGTTAAAATGTTGATTCTGAAATTTAAAATTTTAGGTTAGTGGGATGTTTGTTTTTCTCAAGAGTTTGGAGGGAATTTGGCAAGTAAAGAAAATGAAAGTACTTCTTAATTTCTCAACTATAGTTACTAAAATTTCTCTTTATAGGACTTGACAGAGACCCATCCAAGGAGAGACCTCTATGATTGACAGTGGAAAGCAAGAAAGGTTTCTGAGATAGTGAGCACTTGCTTAGAAATTTACTTAACATTACGATTCTCAGCAAGTCACCTCAACTTGTCTTCAAATGCTAAAATACTTGTCCTACCTATATTATCATATAAGACTTGGGTTAATTTTATCTGCCTATTCTCTACCCACTTCCACATGAAGCCCCCTTCTTTTAGGAAACCACTCAATTCTTCATTGAGTTTCAGGTAAAGATGAGCTCATTCTTGTTGTATATCCTTAATGCCTAGAAGGATACTCGGCACAGAACGGGTGATCAATATCAATTTGTTGAATGTATGAATGAATGCACAAATTGAGTATTTATTCATTGTCTGTCTCCTGTGCCCACCACTGGCACTTCCATGAGAGCAAAGAGTCTATCTGATTTTGTTTACCATTGTTTCTTCATCCCTGGCATATAACAAATATGAAATAAACAATTTTCAATGATTTAATATGTTGCGTTGTGGTGATGATAACACAAAAGAGTGTATTTAAAAGTGCTAGGAAAGTAGAAAATGGTGATACAAATGTGAAAAGGGCTATACATCTATCCAGCTTCTAGCTGTAAAGAAAAAAAAATCTTGCCTGTTAGATAGGGAGTACAGACAAGAAAGATCCTGGAATATCGCTCCAATTTTAAGAATCCATTAGCCAACCCGCACCCTAAGTTGAATCTTTGTCTCAAGGTCTGAAACACATGGCTAAGTGGTTATGATTAACTTTTTTATTTATTTTTTTGATGGTACTGAGGCTTGAACTCAGGGCTTCGTGCATGCCTGACAAGGACTCTGCCACTGAATTACACCTCCAGCCCATTATGATGGTTTGTTTTGGTGCTACTTTTCAGAAGATTACAGTTGAAAAGCTATGACCTTCACACAAGTTACTAGAGTACAAGATTGGAGGGGCTAACTGCCTCCAAAGAAGTGCATATGGCAAAAGTTTGAGGTAAATGCAATCCAAGAAGCTCAAACTTGGTAAAAAATTTCAAGGATCAAGAGCAAATACCCAGTTCCTTCTAACCCTTTGTAAGTTGGCTTGTCAGATGGTGTCTCTGAAAAGGCAAAGCTGTTCAGGGGACCTGGTGGGTGTCAGCCCAAGAAATATGGGCAACTCATCTACATATCTTTTAGTGACCTTCCAAAATGACAGCCAAGCCACCAACGCTTCCCTGTTTGCAAATGATAGAGATCTTATTTCTGGGGACGGCAGGATTGATGTGGCAGCCGCAGTGCCATTAGACCTGGAAGATGCTCTGTTCTCATTACTGTCTCCTGGCAACATAGCACCAGATGCTGCTGTGAATATTAACGATCCTCATTCATGTAACCTTTAGTGACTTCCCCCAATATGCACAGGCTGCATCCAGGGACGGCTGCTATCTGCTTCTGTAGTCTCCATCTCAACAAATCTTTCCTTTTCCTCCCAATTGAGAAAAGAATTATTAATGAGATTTTTATCTAAGGACAGTGTTTCTACTTCTCTACGGAGATGCTCACTTTCCAAGTCATACCCTATTTTCTACAAAAAGATAACGGCTCTCCCATCCTTTTGGGGCTCATCTGTGATCACTTTCATTGACTTTATCTCCTGATTGGAATATGTAATTTGTCTTATATCTTTGCTAACTCATGTGTGGGGTTTAAAAACAAACACGGAATTGGGCAGAAGGGGCAATCAAATATTACCAAAATCTGAATTGGTTTCGTACTTCTTATCACCTTCTAACAACGTTAAAGATTGAGTCATGTGTATAACAATAAGTCACTCCAGATTCTGGGGTCTAGTTCTTTGACTTCTTTTGCTAAAGTGTATTAAATTGCTTTAAAATGGATATCCAGTTCCTTTAGCTTTTTGTTTTATTTCTTTAGGTCTCTTAAATATTGGTCAGAGGTTGTTCTTGAAGGCCAACCAATGCTCCAAAGACAGAATCTTCCCTTCTTTTCCTCCCACTATCCCTTTCCTTCCCCTAATACTTAGTGAGAGAGGTATTTGGAGCCAGGTACATCCATGAATCCTGGCTGGGTTTACTTGTGGGATCCTGGGCAAATTGCTCAACCTTGGTTTCATATCTATAAAATGCAGAATTGGGCACCTACTGCACCCAGGTTGTTGAAATTAAATGATATAACATATGTGAAGTGCTTGGCCCAGTGTCTGGCACATAGTGAGAACTCAAGAAATGGTGGCCTGGTGATGGCCCTCAACAAACATGCCTCCTGATATAAGCATGACTTACACTGATGTTAGACTTGGCCATTTGACTTGTTTCCCCCAAAGGGATGTCAGCCAATGTGACCTAAGTAGAGGCTTGATAAGGGATTGTGCTTTGGAGTCCAACCTCGGAGAATATTGCCGCCACCATTTGAGGAGGCCTAATCTAGCCTCCTGGAGAATGAAAAGGTGACATGAAGAGAGACTGCAAACACAGAAACTGAGTACAGCTGCCCCTGAGTGACCCCACAAGAGGACCACCCCAGGACAGGAAACTCCAAGGTCAACCGAACAATCTTGAGAAAATATAATTTTTATTTTAAGCCATTACACTTTGGAATCATTTGTTATACAGCAAAATCCACCCTGATGCTGACTGCTTTCATAACTGCTGTCTTATTTAAACTGTACCTTAAGCCTGTGAAGAGGGTCTGTCTCTTCCACTTGACAGATGATGAAATGGTAATGTAAGGATATCAGGTGGATGTCTTTCT
>PVKS010042952.1:0-15137 GCA_004027875.1 Aplodontia rufa | reverse complement strand
CATTTTAAGATGTGTGTTGGGGGACTGTGTGACCCTGAAGCCCACACCAGTGGCTTATTCCCGGCACATGCTGGGGATTGGAGAGAAGAGGCTGGTCAGATGGAAGGACTGAGCATGGGGCAAGGCCAGCTTTCACACCAGGGAGCACTAGAGAGCTATGGCAGGTTCTGAGCAGGGAGGGACAGGGTCCCAGATTAACCGGAGGAGGCAGAAACTAGGGAAGAGGCTGGAGGGGAGCTCAGAGGGGAAGAGGGAATAGGAAGGAGGGAGGAGGGGAAAGGAGAATCCAGGTAGCAGAATTCACAAGGTACATTGGTGACCACCTGGGGGAGAAGAGGAAGGTCTGGAAGAGTCTGGGAGATGGTGTCAGTGGCTCTGCATCTGAGATGGAGGCTGGGAGGCTTGGAGGGATACAGTCTGGGTGGACACTGGGACGTATCCAGGTTGGTGGCCATGGGTATCTGAAGCAGGTCCCCATCCTATGCAACCCAGCAGCCCCTTCCTGCCCTTTCACCCTGATGGCAGCCTGGTTTCCTGAGCCTCCAAAAACAGGGCCTGTGGGCTGTTGCTGAAAGCGCTGGGCACTGGCAGTTTTCCCAGCCTGCCCCTGCCTGATGTTCACACGTACGCACACACGCTCAGGGGTGGACATGCCCTCGGACCCAGAGCCAAGCACATGCTGACGCTGGTGCACGATCCAGCTCTGAGTCCATCTTTCCCTGATGTCGCTGTCTCTGTCCCATTCTCCCCCAGTTTCCCTCCTTCCCTGATGTCTCAGGGTCTCCCTGTCTCACTCTCTCTCTCAAATCATGCATAGTGGTTGATACGCCAAGATCACAGACGGGAGCCAGTTGCCTGGCTCTGCTGCTCACTGCCTCAGTTTCCTGCTCAGTAAAACAGGAGAGCAGAGAGCGAGTGCCCTGGCCCACATTCAGCCCCGAGGTTGCTGTTGCTGGGACACCTGTACCTAATAGGGTTAAGGAATTAGTGTCCCATTTGTTATGTATACAATGACACTGCTGTTATATTTGTTTAAAAATGATTTCTTGGGGCTGGAGCAGTGGCTCAGTGGTTGGAGCACTTGCCTGGCATGCATGAGGACCGAGGTTCAAACCCCAATGCCACATACACAACTAAGTGTCAGAGAAACAAAGGCCAGATGAAAAAAATAAATAAAATTGGTTTTCTTTCTCTCTTAAAGAAATGATTTCTTGGGGCTGCAGTGGTGGCTCGGTGGTTATGGTGCTTGCCAGGCATGCTCGAGTACACGGGTTCAAACCCTAGCACCCATGTGCACAGTTAAGTGTCAGAGCAACGAAAGCCATGTGAAAAACTCAGTAAAAATTGATTCTCTCTCTCTCTCTCTCTCTCTCACTCACTGTTCTTCAAAAAAAATTTTCTTGGGGCATGTGCAAGCATACTGGTTAGAACCCCAGCACCATGTACAAAACAAAGTGTCAGATCAATGAAGGCCACATGAAAAATTAAATAAAATTGATTCTCTCTTTCTCCCCCCCCCCACTATGCCTCTTTCTAAAATAAATAAATAAATAAAGATTTCTTATCTTTTGGAGATACGGCCTAAAGGGTTGAAGGACAAAAAGAAAGAAGGCTAGGGGATTTTAAAATAATTCAGAGGGGGAGGACTAGAGATGTAGGTCAGTGGTAAAGCTCTTGCAAGTCACATGCCCTGGGTTCAATCCCCAGCACTGCAAGAATAATTAATTAGTTAAGCCAGATGGGGTGGCACAGGCCTGTAAGCTCAGGAGGCTGAGGCAAGAGGATCCCAAGTTCAAAGTCAGCCTCAGAAACTTAGTGAAATCCTGTCTCAAAATAAAAAGGGATGGGGATGTGGCTCCATGGTTGAACACCTCTGGATTCGATCCCTGGTATCAAAATTAATTAATTTGATGGGGGGGAGGACTGGATGAAACAAGATTGGCCAGGAGGTGACAGTTGTAGAGTTAGATTGTGAGTGCACAGGGGCTCGTTCTGTCTCTCTACTTTTGGCTATGCATGTAGGTTTCTTTTTTTTTTAAAGAGAGAGGGACAGTGAGAGAGACAGAGAAAGAGAAACAGCTTTATTTAGTTTTTCACGTGGCCTTCGTTGCTCCAACACTTAGTTGTGTACACTTAGTTGTGTACGTGGTGCTGGGGTTCGAACCCGGGTCCTCGTGCTTGCCAGGCAAGCGCTGAAACCGCTGAGCCACCGCTCCAGCCCCTATGCATGTAGGTTTGAAGTCATTTTAGAAGAATTCCAGAGCTGGAGCAGTGGCTCTCTGGTTACAGTGCTTGGCTGGCAAGCACGAGGACTCGGGTCCAAACCCCAGCACCACGTACACAAGTAAGTGTCCCAATAACAAAAACCAGATGGAAAAATAAAATGAAATTGCTTCTCTTCCTCTCTTAAAAAGGAAACTTCCAACCAATCCATGCCCTTGAGGTGCTAATGTTCTAAAGTGAGGAAACAGATGTGGCAGAGCACCCGCCCAGCCTGTGCCAGGCCCCGGGTGCCATCCCCAGCACAGCAATAAAAGGCATCCGTAACAAACGGAAGCGGCAGGTGGTAAGAGCTTCAGGAGCGGTGGAGTGGGACCCTGGGTGCGGGAGGAGTCGCAGGAGCTTGTATGTTTTTAAGAGATGAGGGTCTCACTGCGTTGCCCAGAACGCTAGGCTCAGGGAGCCCCGCTCAGGCTCCCGAGGAGCTGGTCTACAGGTGCCACCACGCCGTGCTCATAGGGGCTTCTGTTTTAAGTGGGAGGACCAGGGAAGGTCTCACCGAGAAGGTGACATGGAGTCAAGATGTGGAAATGCTGAGAGAGGGAGCTATGGGGACATCAGAGGGAGAGCACGCAGGCAGAGGGAATGGCAAGGGCGATGGCCCAGAGGCAGGAAGATGCCCACGGTGGGCAGCAAGGGGCTGGCAGGGCTGGAGTGGAGTGAGGCCCTGGAGGCCACGTGGGGCCTTGGGACCATGGAGAGGGGCTTGGTTTTTGCTCTGAGTGGCCTGGGAGCCACGGGAGGCTTCTGACAGATCTGCTGTACAGGGAGAGAGGGGGTCACCTTCTCATCACACCTCCCCGACTCACTCCGGTGTCCACTCCACACTCTCACACCTCGGAACCCAGCCCCTTGGGGTGTGCAAAGGAGCCCAGAGATGGGTGAATGGGGCTCCAGGGTCCAGGAGAGCTGGGCATGGATTTGGGGGCCCCCAGAATGCAGGGCTCTACCCAAACCCCCCCTCTGCTGGTGACTCTCTGACCTGCCCTAGGCCACATCACATCCTCCCACCTCTTCCTTCCTGTACCCCTGCCCCCGCAAAAGCCCAGGCACGAATAGTACCCCCACCCCTGCCTGCTTCCCGAACACTGTCATGGGCTAAAAGGAACTGCAAGATGGGGGGTGCTTCCCTCCACTGGCACAGCCCCACCCCAGCCCCCAGCCCACTCACCTGCAGCTCCTGGAACAGCAGGTCAGCCAGGACACGGTGGCAGAGCCTGGTCACACGGTCCAGAGAGCTGGCGGACGCTTCCCGGGCCGGCTCACTTTCTGGGGGCCCCACCCTGGCCAGGCGCTCAGCCAGAGCCCTGCAGGGATCAACGGAGCCAAAAGTCAAGGAGCCTCCACATCTCAACCCAGTTACCTGGCAGTCCCCGCTGTGGTATGGTGTGCAGGAGTGACAGCTCAGATGGGGGAATGAGAGGTGTGGGAGCTCTGGGGAGGGTTGCCTCAGGGCTAGCCCTGGGGCTGGGGTGTCACAGAGGATGTGAAAATGTAGGGGGGCGCAGTGCCAAAGGTCTCAAGGAAGTTGGGCTGGGGTCTCAGGAGAGCTGGGAGAGGTTGGGGGACTGCGGGATGGATGTCTGGGAGGCTGGGAAATATCTTGGGGGGCTGGGGAATTTTGGGAAGCTGGGGGATGTGGGGAGACGGAAGAACGTCTGGGGCTGGGGTGTCAGGAGGCTGGAGATGCCTGGGTGGTCGAGGCTACAGTGGGGAAGCAAAGAGGCCTCTCTGGGACTCTGGTTCTCTCCGTGCTTTCTAGATGAGTGTGAAGAGGCCTCCGCTCGGCCTGTGTTTCTAAACTTCCTGTGCCATTCTGAATTCTCCCCCTCTCGATTCTGTCCCCTGTGCCCTCTCCTGCAGACCTCCTGGGAATGCAGCCACCCAGAGGACCTGCACATACAGGAGATGACACGTGAGCAGGTTTTTCCCTGGAAATGTGGAACCTATGTCAGCCGTTGGGGAAGATCACATAGCGATGAGATGGTTGAGTGTGGGATGTGGTTCAGATATCAAAAAGGAACATGGTGGGGCTGGAGCGGTGGCTTGGCGGTTGCGGCACTTGCCTGGCATGTGCAGGGACCCGAGTTCAAACCCCAGCACCACGTACACAACAAAATGTTGGAGCAACAAAGGCCACATGAAAAACTAAATAAAACTGGTTCTTTCTTTCTCTCTCTCTCTCTCTCTCTCTCACTATCCCTTTCTCTTAAAAAAAATAAAAAAGGAACATGGCAACTTTTTTTTTGGCATTGGGAGTTGAACCCAGGGGCACCTAACCACTAAGCGACAGCCCTAACCTTTTCCACTTTTTATTGGCGACAGAGTTGCTTAGGGCCTCACTGAGTTGCTGAGGCTGGCCTTGAACTTGTGATCCTCCTGCTTCAGCCTCCCAAGCTGCTGGGATTACAGTTGTGGGCCTCTGTGCCTGGCAAGGACTCTTTCTTTTTTTCTTTTGCAGGAAGGGCTGGGGTTGGAACCCACGGCGTCCAGCACGCCAGCAAGTGTTTTACCACAGAACCCCTCCAAGCCCTGGGTCATGGGAACACTTTAAAGCAATCATGGAAAGATGGCCAAGCTGTTAAGGAGAAAGAGCGGAAGTGTGTACAATATTCTACTCTTTGTACAGTCAGCCCTGCATACCCACAGGGTCCGTACCACGGGGAAAATGCACGGGTACTAAAACACGTAGACTTTTCCTTGTGATTCTTCCCTCAACAATATATGTGACAACTATTTACATAGCAGTCACATTGTTAGGGACTAGAAGTAACCTAGACTAAAGATGAAGTAGAGAGTAAGGGAAGATGTACGTAGGCTCTAGGCAACATTACACAATTTTTTTTTAAAGAGAGAGGGATAGTGAAAGAGAATCAATTTTATTTAGTTTTTCATGTGGTCTTTGTTGCTCCAAGACTTCGTTGTGTGCGTGGTGCTGGGGTTCGAACCCGCGTCCTCGCACAAGCTGAGCAAACGCTGTAACCACCGAGCCACTGCTCCAGCCCCAGCATTACACATTTTATATGAGGGACTTGAGTGTCCATAGATTTAGTGTCCCCTCGGGGTCCTAGAACCAATTCACCATGCATATGGTGGGAAGAACTCATGAAGAAGAAGGAGGAGGAAGAAGAAGAATAGGAGAGGGGAAGGCAGAGAAAGAAGCAGCCCTAGGAGGGGAAGATAACTAGGGGTGGAGCTCAGTGGCAGAGCCCTTGCTTAGCATGCACGTGGCCCTGAGTTTAATGCCCAGCACCGCAAAAGTAGGAGGAGGAGGGGGAAGAGAGGAATAATACATCTGCATGTAGTTAAATATATTTATTTGCATTTGGATAAAATGCATATATGTGTGCATATGCATATATATACCTATTTACACCTATTCCTGCTAACTATATAAAAACTCCTACAAACACACACACACACACACACGTAATGCTGGCTGTCCCCAAAACAGGGAGGAGCTTGTGGCGGTAAGACTCATTGCCACATGCTCTTTTGTATCTTTTGAATTCTCAACCATGTGAATATGTTACCAATTTTTTAAATGAGATATAAGGGCCAGAGCTGCAGCTTGGTGTTTGATACGCATTCAGCATGTAAAAAGTCCTGGGCTCCATCCCTAGCACTAATAAATAATTTAATCAAATGTGGCTGGAAACATGCTAACAGTTGGGCATGGTGGTGCATGCACTCTATAATCGCAGCGACTTGGAAGGCTGAGGCAGAAGGATCACAAGTTGACAGCTAAGGCCAGCTTTAGCAATTCAGCAAGACCATCTCAAAGAATAAAAGGGCTGGAGCGGTGGCTTAGCAGTTATGACACCTGCCCTGCATGCACCCAGTACGCGAGTTCAAACCCCAGCACCCCCAGCACCATGTACACAACGAAGTCTCAGAGCAACGAAAGCCACATGAAAAACTAAAATTGTTTCTCTCTCTCTCTGCCCTCACTGCCCCTGTTTCTTAAAAAAGAAAAAAAGAGGGCTGGAGATGTAGCTCAGGGTAGAAGTGGTAGAATACCTGCCCAGCTTGGGTTCAATCCCCAGTACCAGTGTGGAGGAGGGAAGGAAGTTAATTAAAAAAAAGAAAAGTAGCCGGGCATGGTGGCCCAGGCCTGTAATCCCATCGGTTCGGGAGGCTGAGGCAGGAAGATCCCAAGTTCTCAAGCCAGCCTCAGCAGTTTAGCAAGGCTCTCAGAAACTTAGAGAGACCCTGTCTTAAAATAAAAAAACAGGCTGAGGATGCTGCTCAGTGGTTAAGCACCCCTGGGTTCAATCCCCAGTACAAAAATTTTCTTTTAAAAATATATATGCAGTTCTTAGAGTCTTTGAGTCTGGTTACTATAATTCTAATGCTTCAAGATTTTGATTACGCTATAATTCTAATTCTGTAATGCTATGGCTGTTTCTAGAACTCCCTGATCTTATGCTGCTCAGGACCCATGTGCCTGTTCCCCGGGGTCAGCCTTGTGATTCCCACTCCCATTCAGCTCACCTCAAGGGGGGCCCACAGTTGACCAGGGAGATGGTCCTGCTGATGTAGGTGTCAGGTGGCAGTTCTCGAATTCCTGGGTTCTCATGGAATCGTTCCACGCGCTGCTGGAAACTGGGGGGAAGAGAAGGGACCGTGGGCCTGACAGAGGGAGCTCACCGCTGTCTCAGGGCCCCTCGCTGCTCACTCAGCCTTCCAGTCAATGACCCTGATCCCTCCTGGGCCACCTGTGCCCATCCTTGCTAGATTCCTTTCACCTCTCCTCCATCTGATGCCCAGTCCCACCCCTCTGCTGCCAGCCCCTCTACCTCTGGAGGAACTCTGCCAGCCCTCCCAGGCAGCAGTGTGCCATCCGCTCCCCAAACTCCTGGCTGATGCGGGGCGCTCGCTCCGTGTGCTCTTCCAGCAGCTGCGGGGGCCAGCAGGGAGGAGAAAAGGTGAGGTGGCAGCCAGGCCCCCCTTTGCCAACCCCGCACAGTCCTCTGCCTCCTACCTCACACACGTCCTGGGCCAGGCTGCTGGACCCGTGCTCCATGGCTCCCCAGTGCTCCTCGTCTTCCTGCAGCACCCGAAGGAGGGCTGCCCGGGTCTGAGCCTGGAGTGCAGACGTGGGAGGCAGGCAGGAGTCAGGGGCTGCCTTCTGTGGATCTCCCCATCTCTTTCTCCCACTGTGATCACCTACCCCTGTACCCCCAAGCAGCTGTGGGTTCTACCAACTTCTGAACTCTATGCGCAAGGAGACGGGGAGAGAGGCTGAACCAGGAAACGTATCCAGCCCTTTCCGTGCCGAACTAAGCCTATGGTTTGGAGCTCTATACCGAGTCTGTGGTTTTAAGCTTCCTCCGACTACTAGCTGAGGGGTCTACATTTCATTGTTTGACGGTGGAGGAGCTCTGCTCCTATGTCCTGCCAAACAATTAGTTCAAGACTCTCAGATTCTGAGATTCAAGAACTGCAAAGGCTTGTGCGTCTCTGATTCTCTGGCCCAGTGGAAGATCGTCAGCGTAATAAGCTAGGCACGTGGAGTTCTGGACTGTAAGCCCTGCAGTTACAAGGACCAGATTTCTGTGGCTGGGGCAGGACTGATATTCAGATGGGAAACCCACAGTGGCCAGGCTGGGCCTGATGGCGGGAGCCATTCTGCTGTTATCCACATTCACCATCAGCCCTGCTGAGGTGAAAAGACACTGAGGTACTATACAGCGTGTTTCCGTTCCTGCGCTGAGATTCTGCGACAGCTTCCTCCTCCTCTAAGACTTGAAGGGTTCAAGTGTATGGAACTGAGTCTATTCCTCAGGGCCCTGGTGCTTGGGATGGAACACAGAACTTAGAAATGATCAGTGTGGGCTTACGTGTCTATGGCCTTTGGACAAGAATTCACTAGTTCACAAAGGGAAAGGAGATGGAACCAGCAAGTGGAGCAGGGAAGAGCCAAGCCCACCGAGACCCCTCCCTCTCTACAGAGTACCTCCCAGCCCCAAATCACCAGCTCCAAGTCCCAGGTACCTTGACGTCTGTGACACATTCATCCTCCAAACCTCGAAGGGTGCCGGGGGAGAGAAGGGGCCCCAGTTCCCCATTCTCCAGGGCGACCATGTCCACCAACCCAAGCACCTCCCTGGGAGGCAGGGGGAGAAGACACAGGGAGATCCGTGAGGTGGGGGGCTGGCGGATGGGATCCATCCACACGCCTTCCCACCCACTGTATTCAGGACTCTGTGCCACTCCCTTCCTCTCTCAGGGCCAGCTCTGCTCATCCTCAAAGGAACCCTTTGGAATTGTCACTCCCTGGCTCCAGCACTCTGAGTCAGCTCCCTGATGGATGGTGTCCGGGCGAGACTTACAGGGGTCAAGTCCTGGCTTGCTGATCTGACACGCAAGGCCTCTCCCATGAACCGTTCAGCCAGACAGAGGCTCTGCTGCCTGTATTTCCACTCCTGCTTCTCACCTGGCCTCAGGGCCTCCTCATCCAGTCCCCACATTCCTCCTAAGTCCTCCCATGCCTGGACTGTTTGCTGTCCTCACCATCCACCCCCACGCCTCCCTACCCACCTCCCTCACACCTGACTTCTGCTCAATGAATCTGAACAATCAGAAACTCCAAAGATTCTAGCATGGGGATGGTCCACAAACAGGACTTAACCCACTGCTCCAGGAAGTTTTCCAGACCCCCATCCTGCCTCCACCTCTCATGGGTGGTCTGGGAGCATCATTGGCATGTGTGACCAGTGGGAGCTGCGCGGGGGATGCTGGCACTGCTGCCCTCTCATTCTTCTGATTTCAACTTCCTGATTTTGTTGGAGGAACCCCACCCGGTCACTCTTAAGGTATGATTGGGTCTGGTAAACTTCCTTTGCCCTGAAGTGGGTGTGTGACCCAGTGATAAATGACCACCCTATGCCATCCCCCACCACAAGAAGGCTGTGTTGTAGGGTGCAGAGGTTCAATGGTTATCAGGTTGTAGCACTAGGAGGTCACAGTGTCCAGGTCTAAGACCCCCAAGGGGGGTGAGGCTAAGTAAGGTGTGGGATTTGAAGGCCCACACGGTGCTGGGGTTGAAAGAGTCCTAAATCCCACAGTTCTAAAATTAGAAGAGTCAACGGGGCCAAAGCTCTAAGATCCAAAGAAAGAGCAGCTAGAATTCTAAGGGCCCAAAGTTGACGATCAGTCAGGCAAAGGTTCTAGCAGGGTAATGGTCCACAGCGCTGAAATTCTAGGACAGGAAGTCTGGACCGCTGAGATTCTAGTTGTCCGGGCGTCATTGCTGCTACTGTTCTAGACTGGAAGTGTCCACAGGGCTGAGCTACTAGGGCTACAATGTTCAAGGGTCTAGGTCTGGAAGGGTGTTGGGTGCCAAGGCTTGAGGACCAGAAGGGTCGATGCTACTAATAGGTGTGCGTCCATGATCCTCAGGGTCTGGGTCTGGAAAGATCAACGGTGCTAAGATCCCTAAGAGTCTAAGCGTCTGTGCTGTCCGTGGTCTGGGACTGGTATGCCTCTGAGTTTCTGGGACAGGAAGGATCCTTGGTGCTAAGGAGAGGGGTGACGGCGCTGTGATTCTAGATTGCGCTGAGGCCTGCAAGGGTCAGTGGTGTTGCGGTGTCTGGGTTCTAGGACTGAAGCATTGACGTTCCAAGGTCTCCAGGATCTGAAGAGGCCAGGGCAAGGGGTGGGCTGGGGGTTCTTAGCGCGGCGCTCCCGCTCACCTGGGGTACACCTGATTGTGCCAGTGCAGCAGAGCGTAGCGGTCGGCCAGCGGCAGCCTGCGGCGGGCGGAGGCCCCCAGCCACTCGGCCAGCGCCCCGTGGTAGCCGCGCAGGTAGACGCCGAAAGCGCCCAGGCCGGCGGGGTAGGCGGGCGCCAGGCGGCCCCGCACCACGGCCATGTCCTCCAGCAGCCGCGCCCGCAGCGCCTCCAGCTGTCCGGCCAGGCCCCCGGGCGCCCCGGGCGCCGCTGCCTCCAGGCGCTCCTGCGCCGCGCGGGCCACCGCCTCCGCCCAGCGGGCGCGCAGCTTGCGGGCCGCCCCGGGCCCCCGACGCCCGTCGGCCGCCTCCTCCTGCACCAGCACCTGGCCCAGCTGCGCCACCGCGCCCGCCCCGGCGCCCGCGCCGGGCCCGGGCCCCGCCAGCGTCTCGCGCACCAGCGCCCACAGCTCGCGCTGCAGGGCCTCGTACAGCAGCGCCACGTCGCGCGCCCGGCGGCCCCCGCTAGCGCCCTCGGCCACCGGCGGCCCCGGCGCGCAGCCCCCCGACGACGCCAGCTCCTCCGCCTCCAGCTCCAAGATGTGCTCGTCGGCTCGCGCCAGCTCGCGCTGCTGGATCAAGCTCAGGATCTCCAGCACTGTGGGGGCAAACGGGAGGTCAGGGCGCCCGCGGGTGACCCGGGAGGGAGGGCCCGCGGGGGGAGAGGGCGGGGAGGGGCAAGGTGGGGGCCACCGAGGAAGAGGAAGCCGAGCGAGACGGCGGAGGGAGGTGGGCAGAGAAGTGAGGGAGGAGGACGGTCGGGCTTGGGGAGGGGAGGGATGGAGGGACAACGAGGGGAAGGGCAGGGCCAGGAAGCGGAGGAGCGGAGGAGCGGGCAGGAGCTTTGGAGGTGGGAGACCACAAGCCTAGCTGGTGGGTGTCAGATTAGGAAGAGGCTGGGGAAGAGGGAAGCGAAAGATAAGGGCCAGGGCATGAGCAGGGCTTCAGCGGAGGGCAGCCGGGGTAGCGGAGGAAAGGTGTGTCGGGCTGGAGGGAGGGATGGGGAGGTGGTGGTGGGGTCCCAGAAGGTGGGAGGGCTGAGGGAGGGGGTCCCAGCCAGGTGAGCGGGTGAGATCTGGAGACCACCGGCGGACCTGGGCAGGGGAGGAGCTTGTGGATACCAAGGATGGGGTCTTTGTGGGTGGGGACAGCGTGGGGGTGAGCTGGCATTTTGGAAGGTCATTCTCGCCCAGGAAAGAGGAGTCATGGAGTTGGGAGGCCTCCAGCAAAGGCAGAGGGTCCCAGAGGCCCAGAGTTACCCTCAACACCTCCCCCTCCACTTCCTCCCTGGCAGAGAAACTATTTCCTGGCCAGCGCTATTTCTGCCCATCCGCTTCCAGAAGGCAGGGGCTCTAGTCACCCCCTCCTCACCTCCCCGCAGTGCCCTCCCAGTCCCCAGGGAGCAGAGGCTGAAATAGCCTCTGGCCAGGATGTGGAGGGCATCAGAGGACAGAAGGGGCTCTGGGAGGTCCCAGCCTGTGAGGGGGCTGGGAGAGGGACAGGGACTGAATCGAGGTGGGGGCTTGGGGTAGTGTTGGGGACCTGACCAGGATGGAATTTCAGAGCTGGGGACTGGAGACGAGGATGGACGAGTGCGGTGCTGGAGGTCAGCACTGGGATGAGGTTAGGCTCGGAATCGCAGAGTGAAACAGGGAAGGCATAAAGATTGGCAGCAGGAAGTCTCCCTGAGCTGGAGAGGACATGGAGATGAGTTTAGATGACCAGGAGGGCGGAGAAGGTAGTGCAGTTTGAAGATGCTGTTTGGAGGTGAGCTGAGATTGGGGACAGGAACCGGGACAGGAACGTGGACAGAACGGAAGCGGAGATGGAGGAGGGGGGTTTAGGATGGGGCCTGGGGTAGGGTGCAGAGGGGACTAAGGAGGAAGAGAAGGTTGAGTATGCAGTTGGGGGCAGGGGAAGGGAAGAACCCAGACAGGAGAGCGAACGGAAGGTGGATGCTGGGGTGGGCCTGGACTTGGGGGCAAGGAGTGAGACCAAAGAGGGGGAAGGATTGAAGTTGAACGTCAGGTTGTGATGGGGTGGAGTAGAGGACTGGGACACCAAACGCTGGACCCATTAGGGCTGTCATGGTGTTGGACAAAGAGAAGATTGAAGAAAGGGAGGGGTAGCATAGGCTGTGTCCCCAGGCAGACTGGCTGGAATGAGCATGGGGTGGGAACAGGAAACACACCAAGAAAGACCCTGCAGGCTGGTGCAGGGTTGAGGATGGAGGTGGGCTGGTGTCATGGATTAAATCGTGCCCTCCCCATAAAAAAGGTAAAGTCCAAACCCCCAGTACTCAGAATGTAACTTTAATTGGAAATAGGATCTTTCCAGAGGTTATGGGGTCATAGGCCTTAATCCAATAGGTCTCTGGAAAAGGAGGACATTTAAACTCAAAGACAGACATGCGCACAGAGCAAAGACAAAGGAGAAAGCTACGTGAAGGTGAAAGGTCAGTGGCTGAGCGCAGTGGCGCAGGCCTGTAATCCCAGCAGTTTGGGAGGCTAAGGCAGGAGGATCCCAAGTTCAAAGCCAGCCTCAGCAACTTAGTGTGACCCTGTCTCAAAATTTAAAAAATAAAAATAAAAAGGGCTGAGGATGTGGCCCAGCTATTAAGAGCCCCTGTGTTAAATTCCTGGGAAAAAGAAAAAAAAAAATCAGCCTGACACATCTACATGCCAAAGATGGCCCACAAGCCTCCAGAAGCTAGGAGAGGCTGGGCCGGATTCCCCTCCAGGTCTCCCAGGGAGCGAGGCCTCCAGACAGTACTCTTCTGTTGTTTTAAGCCACCCACTTGTGGTACCCTGGGAAGCTAATCCAGGGGGTACTGGTTGGGGGCGATGGCACAGGTTGGGCAGGGTGGTGAGTCTGAAGGTCGCATCTGGATGCGAGTTGACAGAGGAAGCTGAAGGTGCAAACTGGGGATGGGGTTAGGATTGGGGTTCAGAGTGGGATGGAAAAGGAGATGGGGCTGGTGATGAAGGAGAGGCTGAGGGTGGGACTAGGGACTAGGGAATGAGGTGGAATCCAAGGGTCAGGGAGGAGCCAAGGTCCAACACAGCTGCTGGACGTATAGTTTGAGGGTTGGAGAGGGAACAGGGTGGAATTGGGCAGGGTGGGGATGTCCATGGATAGTGGGGGTTGGGGCTGGAGTTTCTCTTGATGATGGTGGGGGGGGTGAGGTTGAAGATGGTGGGCGCAGAGAAGGGTGCTTCAGGGTGGGTATGCGGATGGATGGAGACTGGTGAAGGATGTACACGGAGGCGGGAGATGAAGATGGAGGTGTAAATGGGTCAGGGCTTCCCCACTCACCTGACAATGGCTCCTTCATCTTTGGGGGCTCTGGGACCTTGGGTGGGGGCTCAGGAGCGGCTTCCCCTGCTGGGACCACCCTCTCAGCCAGGGATGCAGGCCGAGCCTTGGGCCCTCGCCCCAGGCGCAGGAAAGCCGGTCTCCGTGCTGCCTCCTCCTCGCCGTGGGCCCGGATGCCCTGAAGCCGGGCCAGGAGACCAAAATCTGCTGAGCTCCCTTGTATCCCAGGTGTCAGCACACGGCCCAAGAAAGAGCGGGCTGGGCCATCCCCGGGACTGCTTGCCTTTCGGCTGGGGGCCCAGCCCAGCCGGAAGGGGGACAGGCCTGCCAGCTTCTCCAGGGTAGCACGGCGGCGACAAGATGCTCCATTGGGCAGGGTCCCCAGCTCCCTAGATTCCTCTTCCAGCCCTGGAACTTCCTCGAAGGGGTTCCGAGAAGACCTCAGGGGCAGGGTACCTGCCCGGGGCATCTTAGGGTCTGCCACCCCTAGACTCTTCAGGATGGGCATTTTGACAGGTGGGCACCTGGGAAAAATAATGACCATGGGTAGCCGATGGCAGTGTCCCCGTGTGCCACGCTCTTAGAGGGTGGATGGTGGTGTGTGCTTATTATCCCTCATTTTGCAAATGAGGAAATCGAGGTTCAGGAGGACAAAGGGACTTGTCTAAGGTCCCACAGCGGTTCAGGAACAAAGCTGGGATTTGGAACCAAACCCATCTGCTTCCAGAGCCTGGTTTCTTCCGCAGAACCTTACCTCATCTGTGGATCCATGCACCTGGAGTCCTGATCTCAGTTGAGCCTCCTACTTGCTCAGAGAACAGAGGGCTCTCTCCCAAGATGACACAGTCAGACCGGGGCAGAGCCCACCGTCCCTCACCCAGGTTGCATGGCCCCGCACCTGCCTTGGCCTCTTCCCCATCTCCCGCATTCACCTAGTATCCCCTCATCTCTGTCTCCATCTTTCCTCCAGCAAAAGCTTTCTAGGAAAATGCAGAAGAGCGGAATCCTTAGAGAAAAAAGGAGATTGGCGGTTGCCAGGGGCAGGGGAGAGGGGGCTGGGAGCGCCTGCTGAAGGGTCTAGGGTTTCCATGTGACACAGCCCGGAACTAGAGATGGTGGTTGGCACTGTGGAGGTGCTGATGCCACGGAATTGCACACTTGTGAAGTTTGTTTTGTGTGTTTTAGCAACATTAAAACCTTCCTAGATCTATGGACCCATCCTGTGCAGGTATTGGGGACAGAGTGGTGACTAAGGGTCAGACCCAGTCCCCGTCCATGCTGGGCTTCCTGAGTGCTGCCCGTTCCATCTCCAAGTCTCTCTCCAGTCTTTGACCCCTCGTGTCCATCTCTCTCCCTTGCCAAGGCCCCCTGTCTAAGCCCCTGCCCACTTCTCTGCCCCAGATGCCTCTCTGGTCTCCAGCCTCTAGTCCTGGCATCTCCCAGACCTGCTCATCGCCTGCTCCTGACTCTTCCGTGGCTCCCCCAGGGCCCTCAGGACGAAGCTCAGGTCCCTCACTGCAGCCTGTCCACCTCAGCAGTGCTGTCCCAACTCCGCCTCCTCCTGACTGGGTGACAGCATTTGCCTGTCCTTCTGCTCTCCCTGCTTCAGGACTAGTTCCAATGTCCTCTCCTCCAGGACGCCTTCCCTGATGTTCAGGCTGGGTCAGGACCACCCTCAGGACTCCAGAAACCCCTGGGCTCCCTCATCCCCGCCCTGCCTGCTCTGGGGACAGATCTGTGAATCTGTGTCCCACACTGGACTGGGAGTCCTGGGAGGGTGGGGTTATGGCAGCTGCAATCACTACCCTG